>JARKIB010000180.1:0-261842 GCA_029378385.1 Mycena metata | reverse complement strand
GTTTAGTCAGACTTGTGTGAGGTCACAATCCGCTCTGATTGATTATAGCTTCGGTATAGTTCACTGTTAAAAATGAAAAGATTCGCTCTTTTCACACGTAGCAGTTTCCCGGCTTATCACCGTTGGCGAGATCCTCGCTCCGCAGCGCCAGTCTGGCTTTGCGCTCCGCCTCCGTCTCCTGTGGTATGGTCTCCGTGCCACCAACTTCTTCTCCTCCAGAGCTGTCCTTCTCTGGCCCCCCTCCATGTCCTCCACTTGAGCCCCCAGCAGCTCCAGACGGGGTGTTGTTGGTTGCGGACATTGGGCGTGGTGTGCGGTGAGCGTCCGGGGTGGTGGTGGTTCGGAGTCAACAAGCAAAGTCAACTTACGGAACCGAAGCACGTGATACGTCACAACACGTGACTTGTTGCGGAACGCAGTGAAAATCAAACATTGGTGGAAAAAATTCAAGCGGATAAAATCCTCAAAAAAAAATTCTTTTAGTCATTTCGACATCATACTTCATTCTATGCATCCACATGACAACCACAATTTCAAAACAGGATCCCTCCGGTACTCTGGTATGACATATTCGTCTAGGGAGCCGAACCCAAGAGGGGGATACTGTTATATCTGTGCGCGCATAACATGGAAGCATTCCGGAGTCGACGCCGAACACTCCAGAGCCTCCGGTGTCTCCGGAGTTACCGGAATCCCGGAGACAACCGGAGTCCTTGGTGACTCGTTATCATTGCAACGTGCATCGAACTGAATGACTTAGCATGTGTCTGGAGTCAAGCATATGGTTGCTACTTCTTTCCACATGCTTTAGAACACCACATGATTCACATCTCTTCTTCAACTTCTCCAACAACATGAGGTGATCAGGTTCTATTGTAATTCCGCATGGTCCCTTATCTATCTCCTTATACCTTTACAATAGAGTACTTTACTATTTAATCCCCTAGTCTACACTCCTGTTCTTCAGTTTAATTATTGAGTTACTTCTGCGCCCTGTAGTTGCTTCTGGGTTCTCTCCGGTCTCCGAATACCGGAATACTTCCCTTGTGTTCGCTCGTCTCTCTGGTAGCGCGGGTAGTGCACTCGTCCTCTGTACTGTGGCGTAGTGTTACTCCGGTCATCCCCCTACTACTCCGGAATACCGGAGTCTTCGGTCCTCTACCGGAAGACCTCGGTCCCACTCCGCTGTGTCCGCTGGCAACTGGCCCTTATCCCTGCTCCCTCCGAACCTGGATATAACAGGATATCAACACATTTCTTTTTCCTCAGCAGCTCAAAGACATCGAGGATGATGAAATGGAGGAAGAACAATTGATGGCAGGGACCGCCATTGCCTTTTCTTTGGTCGGCGCTATTGAGGCTTACAGGTTGCGCACGGAGCGACGAAAGCCCAGCCGTCTCTACCTCTACCGTCCTCAGCTTCTTCGAAATCCCCGCAGGGCTACCCCTTGGCAGATATTGTACTGGAGCCGCAGCGACCGAGCATACATTACTACAATGGGCTTTGATGTCGCAACTTTCGACGTGATCCTCGAAGCCGGATTCAATGGAGCATGGAATACAACCCCTATTCCCCGTAATGACCTGCCCGGCACAGCAGCAACATGTCCAAACACACGATCCCTCGACGCGCCAGGGGCTCTTGGTCTAGTCCTTCATTACCTGAACTCCACAATGCGCGAGATCAGCCTCCAACAAATCTTCGCGTTGATTCCGACCACTGTATCCCGATACATCACTTTTGGGCTCAAAAGTCTTCTCGTGATACTTCGTACCATTCCCGAAGCCAGTATTCGGTGGCCCAAGAACGACAATTATCACGCGTACAATGAATTGATTGTTGTGCGTCATCCCTGCTTAACCGGCGCTTTCGTGAGCATCGACGGCCTAAATCTCACGTGCCAAACCTCTGCCGATGAGGAAATTGAAAACGCGACATACAATGGATGGCTGTGCAATCACTATGTGAGCTCTGTACTGTCGTTCTCCCCCAAAGGTGAAAGCTTTGCTTTTGTGTACCGCTCAGTGATTTACCAGCTTGGCAGGGACAATTATTGCCGCTGTCCTCAATGCACCTGGCAGTTGGCATGATTCCTGCGTCGCCCAACCAATCTACGAAAAGCTTCGAACGCGCACACCCAAAGGCTTTTACCTCGTAGCCGATACCGCCTTTCCCCGCAGAGCGAAACAAATCGAGGGCAAGATCTGTGCCCCAATTAAAAGCGGGCAACGGATGCAGGGCACCATGGATGAGATTGAAGAACGACTTGCATTTGACAGAGAGTTGCTCTCATACCGGTAGACGGCGGAGTGGGGAATGCGGGGGCTTCAAGGCTCATTTGGACGTCTTCGGATACCCTTGGAGATCGGCCGTGATGAAGAGCGTGGAGATCTGTTGGAGATTTGTGTTCGCCTCAACAACCTGCATGCAGAGTTGATAGGCATTAACCAGATCCGGAGTGTGTACATGCCGCTGTGAAAACAGACATGCGAGGACGAGCAGGTGTGGTCAGATTTTGGAAACATGATGTTCAAGGAGCAGCGAAAGTCGGACCGGGTCGCACGCTTTCACAACATAGCAATTTACAGGCCAACGGATTGATTCTTTCATTGACCGCGTACACACTATTAGCTAGATATAGGTAAAGACTCCAGAAAAAATCAAAGGACAGTGACGACAAGCTGCATTAAGGAGTGTGAGCACAAAACACAAAGTGTCCGAGGTACTAGGTAAATGAGTGTAAACTAAGCACGACAAGAAGCCAAGTAAGATGTAGAAAGGAGCGTTCAATGTCAATGTCCAAAATTACTGAACTGTGGACTGGCCCATGGTGTCGCCAGATCCTGGGTACGAACAGCCGAGGAGGGACCGGCAGTTGGTATGTTAGACGATGGGCCAATGGGCAAAGTGAGCGCGAGGGCAGGGGACGACAACAATGGAAGACCAGAAGATGATGATGATGTGAATGGGGACGATGAGCCGGGATAGCCATACGGTGCCTGGTTCTCCTCCTCATCGTCGGATGGGTCTGAGTGCCACATTGTGCATCGACCACCATCGGCGTAGACTCGCTCGGTGCGAACCTTCCCCCCAATGCGCTGGATGTCAGGATGGTGCTCCGCCATCCACTCTTGGCAGCTCTGGTGCTTGGGGTTGGACTTGGGAACATCGGTGAGCTGGAGCTCGGACTCAGCGAGGTCACGCCCGCGCTCGGCGGTGTGCACCTGAGCCTGGAGAGCAGTGATCTGGGTTCGGAGGCTCTTGATAGTGGCCTGAGAGTCGCAAAGTTGGCCATTGAGGGTGATGAGCTGCACCTGCTGGAAGGAGTGCTCCGCACGGACAGTATCCCGAGATTGTTGCACCTCGGGGTCGAACACTTTCGCGAGCTGGTTGGTGAGCTCCGGCGCATTCAAGCGGGAGTTGCGACGAGGGAGAGGTGTGGGGGCTCTGCACGCAACGGCTGTATGGATCTTGGCCGCCTTTTTGGCACCAAGAATCTCAACGCTCTCGTCTGAGGAGACATCGCCATCGCTGTGGACATCAGATGCAGCGCCATCGCTGACCTGTCAAGTACCAGTGGACGCGGCAATGAGCCGCTCGATGCGGTGGGCCCTCTTGATCTCAGGGGGACAATAGCCGCTGCCCGTTGGTTTCTTTGTGCGGAGGAGCTGTGGAATCAATTAACTGACATGGACAAATTATCACAACGTTCAGCACACGGTGTCTTGTATTTAGCTTCAAGTGATTTAGTATCGCGCTTCGGCTTATCCAACTCAACCGCCCACTTGTTGAAGTTGACCGCGACCTTCTTCCACGCCTTCTTGCTTGCGGGTTTGTACTTTTCCGCGAGGTCGAGGGCTTTGTTGGTGTCCGCATCGTTGAAGTTGGGGCTGCCCTTGGGACGCCCACGCTTAGTGGGTGGCGCGGCGTCACTGTCGGAGTCGCCGACGGGAGATTGGGCACACTTTTTCGACTTCTCGACTTGGCGCACACCGCCTACCTTGGTAGCGGACTTGAGTCCGATGAGATTGACGACGCTCGCGGGGTGTTTAAGGTCAAGGTAGTCCTCGTTGACAGGACCTGCGGGGATGAACTGGCGGTCGACAGGCACAGGCTGAGTGTACTATAGACAATGTTCAGATCACTGAAGCACAATGAGCGTGGTACAGGTAGAACATACCTGATCTAGCCCACGAGCATTGGACGTTGCTGACTGGGGAGGAGGACCCGGAGGTGGTGCCTGAGGAAATGAAGAACGATGTCAGTCATGTATACGACCGTTGGACGGAGAACGTACAAACTGAGGAACCTGTGGAGGCATCTGAATGAACATATTTTGAGTTACAGTAACAAAGAAAGAAAGAAAGACAGCGTACCATGGTCGCCTCGACCCAGGTCCCGTTAAGATCGCGGTAGTAGGGCTTCCCGTTGTGGTACTGAAAACCAGTGTAGTTGGGCACAGTAGGATCGGACATTGACGAAAAGAAAAATGAAAGAGTAAGGTGAACGAGGGCACACACCTGCGAGTTGAACCTTTATGTGCACCGTCTGAGTGACAACATCGGGTGCAGTGGTGCCAGTTAGACTCTCCCGTTGGGAGGGTAACTGCTCTAGACGACAAACCCTGACGAAAAGAGAAAGCAAACCTCCAAACTCACCCATTATTGCACCCATGAGCACCCAGCCGCGCCGCATCGGGCGGTTCCAACGCATTTGTGGCTGCCAAAGCGGCGCGAATCGAGGGCAATGTCAACTGGACTTGAGCTTGAGGGCGCCATGGGGATCAAGTCGAGAGGATGTCGGTTTGAGGGTGGAGTGGTCGGTGAGGTGAGGGCGGAGAACGATCTTTGGGAGATGGACACCGAGAACAAGACATTGAGCACGAGCGAGGTGGGTGAATGAGCCAGAGTGCAAAACTTCGAGAAGTCTTGCAAAAAGTCGTCATTGATAACGCGGTTCTGCGGCCCGGCCAAACCGCCCGGTGATGGATCCCAATCCGTTTATTCAACGAGAAAGAAAATCTGGAACGGGGGTCCTGACCTCCATTCCAGATTGTATTTATTTAAGAACTACAAGAGGGCTCTGAAAGGAAAACATTGAGATCTCAGTCTGATGGGGTCCTGACAGCTGCCTCGGCATCTCAGCGAAACGACTCAAAATATTCAAAATCATTGTTTAATCGTTAAGGGAAGTCACCCAGTACTGAATGACAGGAATTATTATTAATTAACTATTTAATACATTGTTTTTCAGCAGGATCGACCTTGAGACCTCGCACGTACGGACAAAATACACGGAATGGTCAACTACCAAGTAGACTAAGAGACCATAATATACTATGGCCCCAGCTACACAATGTGGGTAGCGCTCCATCTCCAGGTCAGTGGTAATTCTTCAACTCCATAAACCCTCGAGTTCCTGGCGACTGACATCTCATCCACTGTGATCTGAACTAAATCTGCTCCCTAACTTCCTACAGGTATATTGGGTATGAATGAGGTGTGATTCTTGCATGCACAGAGTCACTTGACCATGTCACACCTTGGACACCCTCCAGTGTGTCTGTGGTGTGACAAGGCAGGTGGCTTGTAACACATTTGTGACATGTTTATATTTTTTGCCTTTTATCAGGTTACAGTTCACACAGCAGCAGAAGTGCTTCAAAAGCCAAATATGAATTTGGGAGGCCTGTGTGGGCCTAAATTTAACCTACTTATTTATAATAAGGTTATGAACCCCAAATTCAGGTATCCATAGTGCCGAAGACTGCATACAATTACATAGGTGTAAGGATGCCATCCTCACACGTGCATCTTACCAGTAACCTGGTTCTTCACATGTCACTTACTCAGCCACATCCTCTTTTGTATATATAGCCACCATTTACCTTACCTTCTGTACCGCACGAAAACCTCCCGACTTTGGCCCCCCTTGTATTCCTCCTGTTGCTCGTAGCCTGGTGATCTCGCCTCTAGGAATATATTGTGGTCCTGTCAACGTGTGTGTTTCTGTCCCGGTTCGCCCATTAGTGTCTGTCAAGAGAACGACAGCCTTTCAATAGGACCCCCAAAATGGTTAGTAGACACTACAACATTTTGCTCATACCTCACAAGTTGTAGTCTGTTGATTAGGATAATCAGTTGATCGCTCACCCGCTTATGACAAATCACAAATTTTCTCAGATGTTGAGGTGAGTCCTTCAATGTGTTTTTCGTCAATTTACGGCATCCACGACTAGAGTGTGGCACGAGTATCAAATATCACAAATATTTGTGCCAAGCCATTCGCGAATGGCAAATATTTGTATTCGTGAATTGTGGTGGCAGTGCTATTCGTGTGAATGTGAATATCAGGTTTTGGAAAAGTTGATATTCATGAATATTTGTTGGCTAATCCTAGGTTAATCACTGTAGAATAAAGCAACCTCGGAACAGAGAGAACCAACCATATCTTGACAGATCCCCGAGTAATCTGTCTGTTTCAACAGTGTCCATCTGTCAATCTGTCAAAATTGGAAGTATACAATGCTAAAGCTGGAAATAACAGATCGTGAAAGGAGCTACTGTCTTCTTTCCATACTATGGCTGGCTTCCCTCAAGAGGACCTGATTATATTCAGAGTTTCTGAATGCTGACCATGATGAGCAGCTGATCTCCCTCAGAGTTTCCGAACGCTTGCATTGGTGAAAAGCTCATATTCTTCAGAGTTTTGGTACTTTCATTTAACCTGCACTTGTGGGGCTCAACAACTCAACACTCCAATGGCCTCTGCATCCTCAAGGAATCGAAGGAAGGCTATAAGCTCTCATCCTTCATCTCCAGAGCCTCCATCATTCCCACGATCCGACAACGACAGCGAGTCTATTGCACCAGACGTCAGTGCTTCACAGATTCCCAGCAGCAACGTCTCTCGTGCATCGTCTCATCACCGTGGCAAAGCACCAGCTAAGCGGCAGTATGACAATGACGACCTCACAAACGATGATCTATGCAATGAATTGTTGTTGAAGACGACGGCTCGTAGTTCAATAGTTGAAATGGAACTCTATATGCATGGTATTCGTGAATAACTCATAACTAATGAGTGTTATGTCTGTGCATCGGCTTACTCGGTCAGCCGACGCGAGGAAGCTCGGGAACTTTCCGAGACATCGGGAAGTCCTCGGGTTATCTTCCCAAGGTTGGATTCAGTGCAATAAAGGTCTGCTGAGCATTGCCCGTTTATCCGCCTCATGTTCACCTCATGTTGTCTCAGCCCCTGGGCTTCTTTGATACTTACAATACTAGATTTCCATATTTGGACTCTACCTTGTTGTCGAGTCCACATGCTCCCCATCCGATAACTCTGGATATTCCCGAGTACGTCCTGTTCTTCAGTTTAATAATTGAGTTGCTTTGCCTTCCCCACATTGCCTCTGGGTTCCTTCTGACTTCTCTCTCTCACTCCTCTCCCGCTGTAGCACGCGAGTAGTATGCTCACCCTCGCTCCTGTGGTGTTGTGTTACTCCGAGCTGTCAGTACCTTTCCTGACAAGTTGGGTAGCCTCCCGACCTGACTTCACCTGACCTGATCTCGTCCCAATCTGCCCTCGCTGCTCGCTCGGCCCCTTGTTCACTTCCCCTCTGGACCTGGACATAACAGTATTATTAAACTGACCTACTCACAAGTAACCACGCCTCAGCCACCACTGTCTGCAACTCCACATTTGGGCAATATGATGTTGACCAAGGATCCAAATTTCACAAGCTGGTCAAATAAAATTTCCTGCATACATAAGTATTTTATCTATTTCGAAGCTTGTCAAAATTACTATGAATGCCGGTTTCATTGCTCCTGGGAAATGATAAACCAAGGGCATACTGTCCTGGCTCACAGCACATCGGCTCATTCCATCCGTCTAGTATAGAGGACTAGTCCGTCTAGTATAGAGAACTAGTCTTCTTCTGGGTTGCAGTTGCGATTTGCTGTCCAGAGTCCGCCCGAAATTAAAGTTAGGTATGATGACTATGTAACTTAGTCAATGGCAGTCGTGGTGTTTAAATCAAGTGTTACCTTTATATGCCTACGCTTCTTGGACTTTATTCCTCATTTCTCTTCAAAAACCTTTGTGCAGTTTGGCTTCTTGTTCCACAGAGATTTCAAATTTGAGAGGAACTGGCAATTCCCAGTAAGATGCTGTAATAGTCAAATCTGCTGGATGTTGACACTTTGCAGTTTTGACCATAAGTGTGAAGAGTCCGAGTTAGAGTCACGCGAGGACCGGCTGACCATCACTCTTTCAGTTGTTATGACATTATACATATATAAGGCTGCCCTGTTTTGATGCTTTCTCTTCTGTCCCTCTTGTTATATCCGTGCGCCAAGGCTCCGATCTACGTCCATCACACTCCGGCACAACTTGCTCAACTCCGGTTCACTCCGGAGTCCGGAGACCGCCGGAACATCGGAGACTACCGGAATATCGGAGACTAGATCGGCACGACTCCCGTGGTCATAGGACCTCAGTATCAATGGTAACGTTCACTCCACATGCATCTTCTTCTTCCCCAAGCTTCGAAGTTTATACATATCACCTCATGTTGATTATCCGAAGCATTCCTGATTTCATCCAACTTCTCATTCCGCTTTTGGATGTCTTATTGTTTCCTATTGTCTTCTCCACATGTACCTCCACATGCTTCCTCCTTATCTCCTTTACATTATATTAAGACTCTACACTATTTAATCCCGCTAGTTTACTTCTTGTTCTTCAGTAGTTTAATAAACGTCGCTTCCCTCCCTCCGAAGTGGTGCCTGTCGCTCCCCTCATCTCCCTGACTCCTCTAGACTCTGTCCTTCTTGTCTCGACGATTCCTGGCAGTATACGCTCACCCTGCGCCTCAGTGGTGTTGTGTCAATCAGCTCCGCCGGTCCTCCTTTCAGACTCCGGTATCTCGGAGACCGCTCCGAACCGCCGGTAACCTCGGAGTACTTCCCGCTCATCCGGCCGACTGTCCCTCTACCCGCTCCCGCGACACGGCTCATAACAGTATTAAACTACTCACCTGTCCAGGTTTCGTAGTTCTGCACCAACATGTCTACCGACTTCATTCTGCGCTCTTGGCCTTCACCTCGCACCGCTAATCTGGGTTCTGTTGCCTCGTACGTCGTCATGCTGAGTGACTCGTCGGCATCGCCTTCTCCACCGCATGACCCTTCGAAAAAATCTGATGGTTCCGGAGAAACACCGGTGACTTACCGCACTCTCTTTCCTTTTTCGGCCACGACGATCCCTATGGGTCAGTTCACCGTTGGTCCGCCTCAGGACGACATTGCGGTTTATCCGGGTACGCCTACTCCGCCTCTGTCCGCCTCCGATCCCGTTTCGGAGTCGGAGTCCTCGGTCGATCCCATTTTCGAGGATGCCGTGGAATACGACGAACAAGGCCTTCCACCGCTCCCCGAACTCGATCGGGAACTCGAACTTCTTTATCCTCCGTCTCCGGTCGCAGCGCCGGCGCAGCCCGTGCTCCCGGAGGACTACGCTCCCAACTTGGAAGAAGAGCTCATACCATCGGAGCGTCGCTCGCTCCGCTCCAACTCTCCCATGTCTGTTCATCATTCTCCGGTCGTCACTCCATCACCTGCACCCGTTCCGGTCGTATCTCCGACCTCCGAAAGTTCGCAGAACTTCCTCCCGGACATCTTCGATGGTAAGGAAGCGGATGTCATGCCCTTCCTCTCCCAATGCTACGCATTTTTCGCAGCTCACCCGCGTGAGCTCCGGTCGGACGACGACAAGGTCACTTTTATCTTGTCGCGTTTCCGGGGAGTCCCTCGGACCATCTATGAACGTCCCAACACAGCCAAGCTCGATTGGCATGGAAACCTTTCCGCGTTCATTTCGGAGTTCTTGCAGATTTTCTATACGCCGGACCACCAGGCTGACGCGGAGGATCAGCTTCGTCTTCTCCGGATGAAGCCCTCCGAGGAGATCGCTCCGTTCCTGCGCGAATTCGAGGATTTGCTCACCCGCCTTGGTTGGAGCGAGTCCGCGAAGTGCCACGCTCTCCATCATGCGCTTCCGCTGCGCTTGAGCTTGGAACTGGACGACTGCACTTGCTATCCGAGCACCTACACCGGACTCCGGGCAATGGTAACTCGTCTCGATAGCAAGTACTGGGCGACGCAGCCGGAGTCCGCACTCGCTGAAGCCCGGAGAAACACTTGTTTGTTCTGGGGCGACTATGGTCCCAATCCCAACTCTCCGGGCGCCGAGGATTACCACGGTACGCCCTCCGGAAACGATCTTCTGGACCGCGGTACCCCCAGTCCTCGCGCTGCGTCTCCCGCTCTCTCGGACATCTCCCCCGGCATGCCCTCGCTCACTTCCCTTCCTGTTTTCCACATCGCCTCGGACTCCGGATCGCCAATCCCCGCCAATACTCGGGCGGTTAGGATTGGGGAGGCTGGGCCGTCCTCCGGCTACGTTCGGACGGCGGTAGATCCCTCGCGCAAACGAACCGCCGAGGTGGCCGGCTTGCTCAATAATAAAGGCAAGCTTCGGAAGGAAGAAGCAGATCGCCGGAAGAGACTGGGACTGTGTATGTATTGCGGCAGTAGTGGTCATCATGTCGAGACGTGCGATCGGATCTCCCGCATCGTCTCCGATAAGCGCCAGCGCACCGGAGAAGACCTCTCCGTTGTCGTCGACTAAATAGCATCAGCAGAACACGAATTCTCTTCCCGGAACGTCTGCGTCGTTCCCAGAGAGTTATATCACCAAAGTCCACGCCACCGCTCTTTTGTTCCCCACACCCGCTCGCTCTCCGCAGTTGAGTTCTTACGACTGCTCGCTCTCCGGAGTCGAGTATTAACGATTTCAACAATCATATCTCTCCGAGATTGCCTCGGGATTCAACTCCCGCTACGAACATTTTCCCTCGTCTCTCATACTGGCTGTAACTGTACTTATATGTGAAATTCAGAAGGTTTTGGCTTCGTACGCGAAATCTCCGGCAAAATCCCTCCGGAATTTTCCCTTGGCAACACTCATCCATTAATCGGCAGTACATCTGTCATCTATCCCCTTTTGGTGATGTTCGCATCCCGACATCGCGTCATCGTTCTTGATTTCCTCCATCGTTCTGGACCCTGGAACCGGCAAACCTCTCACCCGCATCCGTTGATTGCAAGATGATGGTTTCCAACATATCCGGTCCTTAACCCCTGGGGTTATTAGTGTGCACACGACCGGCAATTATGCCGGATATTGTTTTCGGTTGTTCCCACAAGGGACCGGTGTTTAGCGCCGACACCGACAGTTCTGACGCCCTCACCAAAATGAAACCTCCGGAATCCCAATTCCCTCCGGTTTCACCGACTACTCGCCATCTTCGTTCCTCCGAACGTTCCAGACCTAAAGCTCGACCCTTTGGAGTTACTCCGTTGCCTCGACGCTCGGTCGGTGTCCAATTGGCCACACTCCGCTCCGCTATAGGAAGTCCGGCACCAAGCCCTTCCTGCGAGCACCTCTCCGGAATGGTTTTGCGGTTGCTACGATGCTCCGCACCTCCGCCGGAATCCTTCATGAAGCATATTCGCTTCTCGATCCCTCGGAGAACTCGACACCTTGCTCTTGTTCGCCTAGGATCGACCTTCTATGAGACGCCTGCCTTTGGCCGCGTTCTGTCCCCTATTTGTCCTTTCTCTCCATGCATCTGCCATGTCGATTGTTGGCCAAATCAATAACTCGGGAAAAAAGATAGTTGGGCAAAACGTGGAAACATGTTCACCGGGGACGTCTAATAAACGTACTCCACCGAACCCACTGCGCCTTCTTCTAAAGCCCTTGATTCACCGTTCCGGTTTTCGACTTTGTGCTCCGGAGTCCTCGCACGGTCAATGTATTGGGTAAGAGCTCACCGGAGAACGTTTAGCAACGTTTTCTCCATCGGGCCTCCGTTCTTGAGCTTCGCCGCGGTCCGGTCCCCTGCGGTCGAATAATCGGTACCGGAAAGCCGCTCTAACGACAATCTGGCACTTCTTTGGGTCTTCGAGACTTCGCTCGCAACGCCCTAGTTGCGGCTTTGTCCGGTTGCCCATATCTTCGATTCCGGTCTATCGGAGTCGAACATCCTGGTCGTGTTTCGTTTCCGGCATCTCGGGCCGGCGAAACTCTTCTACTATAGCTTTGCTCGATCACCAAGATGGCTTGAGTATCTCTGGCAACAATTATCCTTGGCGACCTCGCATGCTTGTGTACGACCACCAGAAACGGCCATTTTCTCCGGATTGAGTGTTCACTCGCCCGGAAAAAATCGCTTTTCTCCGAGAATTCCCTGCCCCTATGGCATATTCCGGCTTTAAGCCAAACCGACTCTACTTCTCAAATGATTCGCGGTAGCCTTGGGAAGTCTACCCTAAGAGGGGGATACGCCCATACAATTTCCGCGCAAGAATCAAATTTTCCTCGCAAAAAAGGATAGCTGACCGGAAGGTCTGGCACATTGCAGGAATCTCCGGAGTCGTTCCCCGTCCTTCCGGAATCTGTGGTTAGACAAACCAGTCGACACTAGCAGACTCCGCATCGACATTCGTGCTGGAGTATCCACCGAACCTCAAGAATCCGCCTCACTGGTACTGGAAATGCGCAAATACTGGTCAGAGTGACCTTAACTCTGACTCCGAGCACGTGTATTTGTCAACCAAAAGCACCGTCTTACCCTGGCAACCTCCGGTCGTACTCCGGTTCACTCCGGAGACTTCTCGTCGAGGTTGTTGGTCGGATAGTCGGAAGTTGACGCAAGCATTGCTCAGTTTTTCCAAGACCAACTGGCTTTTCGGTGTACAGATATCCATGGCACCTCCCTTTGGATCTTGGCAACATACATTAACTTCGCCAGATAACCGAAGTCCCTTGCCCACACACTCCTTCCTATACCTTCGGGCATCTCTTGCACTCAGCGTTATGCTCCGGCATTGGCTTCGATCTCCGGTGTCCGGAACCGGAACCGGAGGACTGAGAGTCGTTCCTGGACCCTCGCTGTCTGGCTATACCCTTCAAGATTCCCTCCCATAGACTGCGGCGTTACTTCCGTACAACGCCCAAGGCACCTCCTAGTACTTACGCCTCTCCGAAACCTTCCGGTGAACTTCGGAGTATCGGAATCATGCTTCGGTCGGGTAACCTCTGGTGGTTCATATCCGGAGTCCTCATCGACACTCAAATTCCTATCCCCGATCACTCCGGTTTGTTTCGTTGCAGCAAACAGTCTAATTACATTTCATAGCCATTTGGCTTCAAGAAAACATCAAGAAAAAAGCAAAATACAAGTACATTAGTCGTCGATTATGTATATGGTCGTTGTCATCACCAACTCCCCATCCTCCGTCCTTACATCCAATAATCCTTCCCTCAATTGCACCACCTCCGGGGCCGGGATCTGCGCGTCCTGCTGTTCGGTCTTCACCGCGCTCCCGGAGTCCCCTTCACCCGAATTCTCCCCACTCTTAGTCGCCTCCGGCGCATCGACATCCATCGCCGAGTCGAGTTGCTCCGCCAACTCCTCGGGAATGTCGTCGTCGGTGTATGCGACACTCAACCTCGCCGCGGAGCGAACGAGCTCCAAGTCTTCCTGGCCGGCTTGCTCCAGCAGCTCGCGCTCCGGCGTCGGCCAAACACCACGAGGAGACTCCGGTTGTGCCGCTGCACCGGAGTCCTCACCGCTCGTCTCCGGTTGCACCGCTGCACCGGAGTCTTCACCGCTCGTCTCCGGCTGCACCGCTGCACCGGAATCCCCACCGCTCGTCTCCTCTCCATCTCCTGACGCCCCCGGAATGCTCGGTTCAACCGGCTCGGCCTTGGGGGTTTTTCCCCCATCCCACTCCGCATCGCCCAAGTTTGGCGGCATCGACAACTCCGTCTCCGAACGCACCGGTGAACTCGCACCGGCTCCGGAGACAACCTCCGGTCCGGAGACCGCACCGGAGTCGACGTCCATATCGCTGCCAGAGCCTCCGCTCTCGTCGGTGGGGTCTCGCGCGTCGTTGAGAGTTAACGCGAAGTTGAGGTCGTCATCCGCGAACGGAATCAACCCCAACGGGACCTCGGGCTGTGGGATGGTGATCCTCTCCCTCATGATCCTCGCCAGTTCCTCCTTCAGCTCCTCGTTCTCCGTCTTCAGCTCGTCCCTCCGTTCCACACCGCCCTGGATTTGTCTCCAGGCACCCTTGAGCATCCCCCTTAAATCCGCTATTTCCTTCCCCATCTTCATCCTATCCTCCTCCAACCGGCGCACGTAATCATACAACTCCTCCACCGCACCAAGAATCGGTCGCTCCGGATCGAGCTCCCGATGGTGCGGCGAAGGAGATGCTTGACCCGCCGCCGGTCGCGACGCGGTGCCCTTGTACCACCGCGACTCCGGCACGAAAACCTCCTGGCCGCGGTACGTCTTCCGGACGTAGCGGCCGCCGTCCTCGTCGGTTGAGAACGCCTCGGAGTGCTGCCGTTTGACTCCGGAGCGACCGGAACGCCCGGAGCCACCGGAGACTCTACGGGACGTCCCCGCTTGGCGCGAAATTGCGCGCCTGTTTACGCGCGTGGTCTGCGGGTTGAACGAACACCGCACCTTTTTGCGCGCACAGCGGGCGCATGTTTTCTTGTTCGAATCGCGGCGCCGAATGCAGTCGCTGTTGATCTCTGCGCATTTTTCACACCCTGCAAGTTTCCAATCAGTTCTAATTCATAAAAAACATTCAGATAAAATAAAATCAATAAAGACTCACGATCCTCCCCATCGAAATGGTCGTATCCAACTTTCCCCCCAACTTGCGGGTCGGACGGTTCGTTCCGGTCGTCACCGGAACGACCAGTCCGCCCCCGCTCGACCTCCGTTTCATCCGCTTCCTCCTCCTCACTATCCTCGTCATCTCCCTCGTGCTCCGGACCTCCCTCAGTACCACCGGTATCGACGCCAGTGTCGACCGGCAGGTCCTCGGGCCCCGGAGTCCCGCGCAACGGATTGGTGAGCTCCATGATGAGGAACTCGATGTCCTCATCAGGCCCCAGCGACGCCAAGTCGTTTTTGAGCATTTGGAGCTCCGCCAATCGCTGCTGCGACTCGCCGCGACTAGCCGTTACCGGGGCCCGCACCAAAGCCCGCATTTGGGCACGCAAGAACTCCCGGCGGTCGTTGCGGAGCTTCGCTGCCGCTGCCTCCTCGTTGGCGGTCTCGTCCCGCAGTTGCGCAGAGGTGGCGCGTCGCTTTCCCTTGCCCGCTCCGGTGTTTTCTTCCCCGTTTCCGCTCGCTCCTGGGAACTGGTTTCCTCCTCCACTCCCTCCTGCTCCGCCCTGGGTGTTGGTTGCAGTCGACATGTGGTTGGCGTTGCGGTTGGGTTCCGGTTGTGGGTGGCGGGAGTCAAGAAAGAGTCGACGTGTCAACTTACGGCATCGAGCACGTGACCACGGAGCACGGTCCGGGCACGTGACCACTCAGCGATTTCGAGCAGTCAAGTCAAGAAAATTCAAAACTATTCTTCAAAATTCATTGGCCATTTCCTCCATTTTTCCATCAACCATTTTACTCGTCCTTGAAGCATCAGTAACCCCTAGGTTCACATCTGCTGAATATTTTCGACTCCGGTTGAAGTGTTTGGCATGGGAGCCAAACCCAAGAGGGGGATACTGTTATATCCGTGCGCCAAGGCTCCGATCTACGTCCATCACACTCCGGCACAACTTGCTCAACTCCGGTTCACTCCGGAGTCCGGAGACCGCCGGAACACCGGAGACTACCGGAATATCGGAGACTAGATCGGCACGACTCCCGTGGTCATAGGACCTCAGTATCAATGGTAACGTTCACTCCACATGCATCTTCTTCTTCCCCAAGCTTCGAAGTTTATACATATCACCTCATGTTGATTATCCGAAGCATTCCTGATTTCATCCAACTTCTCATTCCGCTTTTGGATGTCTTATTGTTTCCTATTGTCTTCTCCACATGTACCTCCACATGCTTCCTCCTTATCTCCTTTACATTATATTAAGACTCTACACTATTTAATCCCGCTAGTTTACTTCTTGTTCTTCAGTAGTTTAATAAACGTCGCTTCCCTCCCTCCGAAGTGGTGCCTGTCGCTCCCCTCATCTCCCTGACTCCTCTAGACTCTGTCCTTCTTGTCTCGACGATTCCTGGCAGTATACGCTCACCCTGCGCCTCAGTGGTGTTGTGTCAATCAGCTCCGCCGGTCCTCCTTTCAGACTCCGGTATCTCGGAGACCGCTCCGAACCGCCGGTAACCTCGGAGTACTTCCCGCTCATCCGGCCGACTGTCCCTCTACCCGCTCCCGCGACACGGCTCATAACACCTCTTCAACGACACGGTCCACTGTCCCGCAGATTGATGGGGGATCGATTCATTGTCATGAAGTGCTTACACTAAAAACCATACAGCTGGCTCCTTGATATCCTTATTTGTAGACTAATGTTCTTTCAATCCATTCAATACATTTGTTCTTTTCTTTTTGATCACGTCTGCTCAAAAAATGTGGAAGTCTCGTGAATGAAGGATTCTAGCTTCCTGCTTGTTTCAAACCTTTTGCCTTATCTGCACTTTGGTATAGCCTTAAAGTGGCCAGCCGATGCAGATTTCTGATTGCTTGATCATGTGCAACTATTGTTTGGGGTGCTGTGATTCAGAACGTCGGACTTACAATTTTCACCGTTTGCTTTGCTGGGCAGAATGGGTTCCGATATGCTGCAACCAAGCCATTGGTATCAGTTCCCGTTTCTGGATTTTGAAAATTGCTTGCATCATGAGCCTCGCTTTATAGCTGTTTTTGAAAATCACTTGCCTCGGTTCAGGTCTGAGTTTATCAGTCGATATCAATACTAGTTTGTGTCCACACACACAGAACACCCAGTGCAGGAGGGGATGGACATCAGCAATGGAGGAGACCCAGCTGTGCACACGATGGTTCTGTGTGAGGCGGTGTGCTGAATCCAAGTAGGAGGCTGTGTGCCCGTTGCAGCACTGCATTGTGAGGGCAAAGGCCCCTGTGAAACTATGATACCTGCAGAGAGAGGGACGGTGTTGCTGTTTACCATCTTCATGCTGGGAAGCGATTACAGGGGGTGTGTGACTAGGACTCGTGCTTGATGATGGTATTGGGGTCAGGCTTGATAATTGCGCACTCCAACTTTGTGTTGTCGAGTGTCATGCTTGTGATCAGGTGTTGGGTACCTGTCATGCGTAAGATGGTGCTGCACGCTGCTCCGTGTGACAGTCGTGGATTTTGAGAGTTCGGCTTCTGAGCATCATACACTGTATTTGGTGAGGAGGCATAGGTGAGAGCTGAAGCATATCTGAGAGTTCGGCTTCTGAGCATCATACACTGTGTTTGGTGAGGAGGCATGGGTGAGAGCTGAAGCATATCTGAGTTGCCAGATTCGGATAAAGATGAAGACAGTAAGGGAATGGATGCGGGATGGTGACAGGCACAATGGAACTGCATGGCAAGCCATGCCATACCCACGAGTACTGCGATGGACAAATGTGAGTGTGCGCTGAAGGAGAGTCCCCAGGTCCAGAAGCAGAAGGTGAGAATGATTCATGTTGGCTGTGGGATTGTATTGCACAGAATGGGAGCGCTTGGTGAGCCATGAGAAATCCGACGCTGATAAACAGAGTAAGATGGGAAAGGAATGCTGTGTCAGTTGGCACAAGGAGACGGTGAGGACAGTGGGGCAGGCAAGGGCGGGAAGGCTGTGATCATCAATCACTAGTCTTATCTCTGCACATCCCTCACTGATAGCAGCAGGGTGCTGGTCACAAGGGATCTTGCTGCATGCAAAGTGGTAGGGACACAGAGGGTAAGCATTGAAACAGTACCGCTGGAAGGTGGCGAGCACCTTAGTGAACTGGTTGACTTGGTGAGGGGCCAGGCTGTGAGAAGCTAGTGTTCTACAAATGAATTAAAAATGTGTTAATGCACTTGTAAAGATAGGTACCTTTGTGCTCACTGCCATATCTGGCCCAGAAGAACTGTCTTTTATCGGTGGAGTACTTAGTGAAGTGGATCTGTGGCCAGTAGGCAATGTAGTTTTCAGGTGGATATGGTCAGCTGTCAATCGGGTGGAAAGAGAGGAGAAGTAAGATACTGGTCATACAGTGTAACTGGTCGTAACAAATCAGCTAAAAGTAGCACAATTAAACCGAGTCATGAAAAACATTACTGCTGCTCAAAAGAAAAAGCCACTCAGTACTTATAGGTGCCAGGAAATGTAATAGGAAGGAGGGAGAACAGAAAACGAGAGTACCAGGCGATTTCAGGAATTCCATCAAAGGGTATGCAATAATATTATACTTAATGGCGACAATTTCCAGGTGTCAACAACCACCTCACCACACTGTGAAAAAACCTCCCTTTATGTTGAATTCCTTCGAATCTGTTTCCAACCACATAATCGATAGACAGACACAGGTTTGGATGCTCACAGGGAGGTTGTTTGGTGTAAGGGATCTTATTTACTATTTTAGTACTCTTTAGCTGCAAGTGATTTGTATTGTAGATCAGATCATTATCATAATCTCTTAACTACAAACCACCGCGTCTACCGCCTTCCACATTCTTGTCGAGTTACTCTGAGTTCCTGATAGAAGCACAGACCACAGTTTACCACCCAGTATACGCACTAGGCATTAGGTGACATTTAACTCAAATAACACTATAACATCTTCCTGGTATACTACAACTACACAACTTACGTCTGATTGTATAGATCTATGAACACTACAAATCTCTTCCTCTTATCTCGTTCATCCTTATGTCTGATACTCAAATTTGAGGTTACTAGCAAGTGACCATTTTATTTGCCTTATATTCTGCCAGAGTATGCATACAACAACTTCCCCTTTGTAGGCACTCCAGAAGCCTTACATTCGGAGCAAAAAGCTGCACACTGTAAATCTAATAGTATGCACTCTCAACGAACCAGATGCTGATTGAAATGATTTAGCAGGAACATGTGTCATTCATACACTCCATACAAATACATCAGCATGTCACACACTATCAACAGCCTGGTAATGGCTACTATAATCCAAAGAAATGAACTGGTGGATGACAATGGAACCTAAAACCATATGAGATTTCAGGCCAAAGGTTACAATGTGGGTAGTGTCTACTGAATTACCGTTGCAGTCTACAAGCCACAGTGAGACTTGCTCACCTGTGGATCAACTTGACCGGAATAAGGGTTGCAGTTTCTAGAGTTTCCATAGTTCAAGCTGTTCTTGAACTATACACTTGAAATATACATACTTGTGAGATTATGAGACCCAAAAGTTGGGTCAAACTGAACAGTGATCAAGCACATTAAGTGAAGGATAGACAATGACGATAAATACGAGTGAGGCAACAACAAATATAAAAAATAAATGATCTACCCAACAACAACATGTATTTGCTGGAACTCATGCCGCAAAAAGAAAGTAGGTTGAAAGAGCCAGTAGTGAGTTCTATCTGCCATGATATGTTTGTACTTACACAATGCATGCTCAAGCATGATGGGATGAAAGCCCATATGCTTCTTCTCATTGTCGGTCAGTGCAGCATCAAGGTAGTTGTGGAGGGTGACAAAGGAACACAAAACATGGTACAGCATTGGCCTTATCTCATAGAAATAGTCTAGAGCCTGCAGCTCAGAGATGGATGGCACCAGCTCTGATATGTGTAATGACACTGCCGAGCTAATGTGTAGTAGGGGGGCTTTACAACACTGGCATCAACAAAGTCGGAGACATCTGGTTTAGAGGTTGGGGTTGAGATCCATTGTCTGCAAGTGGGGGCCATTAAAGATCTGCGAGCCAAGAGTTGGCTACAGGATTCATGGCGGTGGCCCAGTTAGTATGTGTCATGAATGTGTCCATTTGCGTGCATGGCTGCAGCTGCCCCCTGTATGCCCTGTCAATTGTAAACTCTGCAGTAGGCTTGCCATGGACTGCACCTGAAAGGAAGCTATTGGTAAGGGTAACATGGTTATTGCAACAAGGATATACTCAGAAAATCATTGGTGTCTTGAAACAAGGTATGTGCCAAGGAAAAATTGGAGTGGTAAATAATGGTTTGGCACTAGACCAAGGTAAGAGGTCATATCACATCAGAACAGAAAGCAATGATCAGAGTTGGCATTTATCCACAGCAGAGCCTGACACACTGGTCCATCTGGCAATTCATTGAGCAGGGGTACACGGGTTGGCTAGCCGTCAGAAGGTGGTTTGTTGCATAAGGCAAGGCAGAGGAACTGAGTGGAGCATATTTTCAGGGCAGGGGATCAGCTTGGACTGTGCTGTGAGGGTACTGGGTGGCAATCTTGTCAAGCAGTTTACGCTCTGGCAGCCCTACCTGATGAGCTCAAGCTCAATGTCAGGCATCTGGATGTGAAATTCTTTGTAAAGTGTGAAGGTTGAGTTCTTATTTACTCCTTCCAGCAAAAAACACAGCCATATGGTAGCAACTGTATAGTACTTGTTCGTAACCTCATGTTCTCCTGTAAATAATATCTTTACAGTGTTTTTTAAAATTATATAAAAAAACGCGAAATCTTTCCACAGGTGTTTGGTTTTGTTTCTATGGGCCCCCGGACCACCACCCAGCTCAGAACCTGTTTTCTGCTCACTCCAATGGTTGCAAATGAGTTTGGATCCTATTTATGTATAACAAAGTCTTTGTAGAATCATAGCATCAAGAAATGAGTCCAAATTGCAGTCAAAGTGCCAGTACAAAGCAATAAAAGAAGCAATATATCTTGTGCTGCCTCATGTTCCTTCTCTCCAGCTGCCTCCATCTCCAAGGGGTTCTGAAGATCCAGCTCAACATTGTCATCTCTGAGCTCTTCCCCTCTTGAGTTGACCAGTATCCTAGGGAAACCGGGACAAACTCAAGGTG
The DNA here is from genome assembly GCA_029378385.1 of Mycena metata. NCBI lineage: Eukaryota > Fungi > Basidiomycota > Agaricomycetes > Agaricales > Mycenaceae > Mycena > Mycena metata. The sequence continues at coordinate 240,908 of JARKIB010000180.1, read as the reverse complement.
AACTGGGCAATGGTAATAGATGTTCCCTTCCCATCCTCCACTGACAATTTGGGGGTCATAGAACCGCTCCACCCTAACAGCACTCAAAGGCGACCTTCTTCAATAGGGAAGTTTCTGGATCACTGAGCAGACTGATCATCAATCTGGCTATGATTGAGCTTTCTTGCCTTAGAGCCCTTCCACCAAGCCTGTGCCCCTGCTTTGAGCCAGATAACATCGTCTTTGCGCATACCCATCTCCATCAGCTCCTCCTCACCGACAAGATGAAGAATGTTGGGACCAAGTACCTGACGAGGCATCAGCAACTCAAAAGTCGGAGCCAACAGTATCCCCAAGGCTTTAGAAGCATACACAAGGAAGTGCGGTAGCTTGGAAGGGGTAGAAAACCCCAGAGTACTCAACTGTTCATCCAGAATTTATTTAGGTAGGGTCTGGGGAGGTGCTGTGTGAAACAGGCTTTACAGATAGAAACATAATATATTTCAATATAAACCATATAATAGTGTCACAGTAGTTCCACTATACAATGTAACCTGATGCTCGGAAGTAACCCTATGCCTTCTCTGGTGCAATATTGTGACCTGTGCTGTCAATCACACTCAATATAGATATCTTAGATATTGAACTGCATAGCACAAAAACATGTACAGGCTTGATCTTTAACCAAAGTACAAACCTCCTCTGTGTAATATAATTCAGCAAAGCCTCGGCCCAGGAAACCTTAACACACAATATGCTCCTTGACAAATTTGACAAATTATATTACACTAACAGAGCCCTCAATGACATTGTGCACCACAATCCCGTCCAAGGTGATAGCGGGGAGGTAACACTTCCCATGGACGAATACCCTCCTCTGCATACAACACTGCTCTCTCAGGGACCAACCCCTGGAGTGGCTGGTGGTGCGGTCATTCTTTACTGCCTTGTTGATAAACATGAGCATGTTGGGGTCAGGGACAAGGTCAGCTATCCTATTCATGTTTGCTGAGCACAAGAGGTCATTGCACTCTAATATGCAGGACAGAGACACACTTCTGTGTCAATTCCAAACAGCACAATGCACAAAGAAGTGTTGTGATTGACACTGGCACATTGTGCTAGTGATTGACACTGGCACATTGTGCTAGTGATTGACACTGGCACATTGTGCTAAAACAGAAGCTTCTCCTGGATCTCATCCAGGTAGATGGTATGACATTGGTTAATAAGAGCCTCTATAAACTTGATGTTTACAGAGTTGAGAAGTCAGGGCTGCTCTGCTCTGCTCTGTTAGGAACCAGATTGGTTGTCATTCCAAGGCTACAAGTCAAGAGTGTCATAGACAAAGGTTTTCTTGACCTTGAGGATTGAGCAGATCTGGCTCACAGGATAACCCCTCTCAAAGAAGAGGACTGGGACATGTTTCTTGAGGTTACTGTGAGCTGTCACTTTGTGATGCGCTCCAAACACGGCCAAATGGGAGGAAAATCATACTTTCACGACAGCGAATCTGTATCCAAGAATATGACAAGTGATCGCGCCTCCGAATAAAAAGGCTAGACCTCAAATTGAATGGAGACCTTGTGAGGAAACATTACAGGCTCTTTATTTGTCTCGCATGCGTTGCCATTCCACCACCTGGCCGTGATTAGGACGAGGAGCTTCGACAAACGGACAAAAGAACGAGACAGACCTTGATTAAAAACACTGGATTAAAAAGGATGGCCAGACTCCGAATCGAACGGAGACCTTGCGAGTAAATGCTGTGGTGTCTGTATTCGTCTTGCATGTGTTACCATTCCACCACCTGGCTGTGATTAGGACGGGGAGCCTCGACAAACGGACAAAAAGAACGAGACAGACCTGATTTGAATTAAATGAACAACAGACTCCGAATCGAACGGAGACTCACAAGCAAGCATCGAGGAGGAAAATATTGATTCTCGCATGCGCTACCTGGCTGTTCAATGAGTGTTCACTCAAAAACTCGATGCACATTCACTCAAAAACAAAACGGAGGCAAAGTTTCTCAATGGTGTATCATGGCCAGACTTTGAATCGAACGAAGACCTCGCAAGCATACATTGGAGAGCACCTCAGTGTCTCTGGGCCGGAGATGAGCCAACAGGGCTTGCAGCGGGATGGGAGGAAGCAGAGAAAACCCAATGTATTGCTGATGACAGACATCCAAACCTAATAAGTACAACTACCGTGTATATATCTCCGGGAAGCCGCTAGGCACACCACAACATTGGTCAACATATACGAAGGGTGTGCGTGCTACCGTTGTGCCACCTGGCCAGTGCTAAGGAGAAGGTGATGGGGGAGCAAACAGAGACGGAGTAGTTGTGGTATGAGAAACAGAGTGATTAAACACGGAACGAAGGGGGTTCTTGGGAAACGCGGCGACTGAAAAGGGAAACAAAGGCGACACGAGGCTGCTCCGAGTCAATTTTTAACCCCGCTTCAGAATCGGGAATGCGTGGGCGATCACAGAGGCGAGTCAGAACTGAAAGGAGGGATATCCATTTCCAATTAAAGGTATAAGTACACGCAAGTATCAGACAGCTATTCCTACCCTCACTCATCAAGCTTTATGGTACTAGGAACATTATGAGGCTTAACAACAGTAAATGAACAAGTGGCCAAGATCCTTACTTTATTTGGAGGGCGTCAAAAAAGATGTCTTGGTATCTGCAATACCAAACTCAACAATCTCTGCCGTTTCCCCTAGGTGTAAAGAGGTCCGGCGCACAGGGGTCTTGTATCTGGTCCGAAAGTCTGGATGAATCCTGGCCAGTGACAGATATCATGGACTGGGTGAATGAACTGTCACATTAGGGGGAGCCATTTTCCATCTACCAAGAGTTAATTTTCTAATCAATTTATTTTGTTGTTTTGACTTATGCTGAACCTCCCGAATTGCTACTCCCAAGCATTGAACATCCACAACCTCCATTTGGCAGGTAATAGTCATGTGTAAGTCCAGTGCAGCAATGATGGTAATTAACCCTAATGTGCCTACAACAAAGTCAATAGTATTCATGAGTAAAGAGCAGATACACATACCTACAACAGCCAGGAAGGCAAAACAGTAACCTTAGCCCAGATGATCACTGAACCATTTGCCTTGCTTGGCCAAACTTAGCTGCAATACTAGTTTTGGATAGGCATGACAAGTTGTAATTGAGCTTGGCAGTAGCAATTTTCCTGCCCACAAGAAAAATCAGCAACAGTGGAAAGGCAACAGATATATAAGTCAACATTCAGTGCCAGCTGTATCATGGCAAGGATATACTTGAGATCCAAGATCTTAATTTTTTTGGAGAGTTGTTTGATACAAGCCCAGACAGCATCAACAGATCATACAGGGCAGACCAGAGGTGGTATTGGAATGTTGCTACTGTTGCTGCACATTACAGCTAGTGCAGGTCCCATTTTGACATGACATTGCACCAATGCTGGTATTACTGTTTGTGTGCATGCAATTGCCATTGCAGATGCACTCTGGTGTCCAAAAATGTGCAGGGCCGGGGCTGCCACCCCTGCCACTACCAGCACCTCCACCTCCACCTCAGTGTGTCATTCATTTGCGTAGGGGTTGGACAGCCGCATTGTTGTCGCTGTTATCTCACTTGCTCTTACTGCCATCGTTGGTGTACAAACAATCCACAGGGGCTGCTTGTCAAGCATGGTTGATGCCAGCAACAGGAAGTGGGGCGCGGTGAAGGGGACAAGGGGGAAGGAGAAGACGGCTACCTGTCGATGTCGGGGTTGATTTGGAGCAGAGGCAAAATATGTGGTAGTAGCAGGACTATGAAGACAATGGATTAATATCTTGATATTTCACTGAAAAGGAATAGAAATCACCTTTATTAATTACACCGTTCGACAGAGACCAACTTGCATTTGTCGGTGACTGTTCAATTGCTGTTGGTGTTGATGTGTTTGAGGGTATTGACACGTTTGAGGGTGTTGAAAGTGAGTAAGAGGAAATATTCAAGCTAGCAGTAGTATATGTGAGAGCTTTAAAATTATACATACACAAGGAGGGCCAAAAGGCCAGCATTCTCTGCTGGGAGAGAAAAGGGGGGAGACTTTGTGCTTTCCCGCTGTTGACATGTTCTTGAAGAGTGCCAGTGGCGAAGAGTAGTGGAGTAATGGTGGTGACAGGTACTGGGGTAATGGCAGCAGCAAAGGGTGTTACAGCAGTGAACACAGTTGCACCGGGGCTGAGGGTGGTAGATGCACCGACATTGTGTACATGTGGCACTGAGGTTGAGGAACACGCCAGAGTAGGACAATGGGGAGCATGATTACAAAGGTGGTGAAGAGCAGCAGTGACATCCACGCCGCTGGCCTCGAGAGCTTCTACCTTTGCAATAGTGTCTTCGACATTGGCATCTAGGATATTGGGCATATTGTTGCTTATGTCAGAACTGCTGGATGAATGAGCTCATCCAGCACTTTTCAATGTGTCTGGTCACAGCAGGACTTACCTGTGACAAATGTAGACACGGTGCGAGTTCAAAATGTTAGAACAGGCAGCACAGAGGTCGGGGTCAACAGTAAGAGACTCTGTTAGATGAATGTGAGAAGAGAACATACCTGGGTCAACAGTAAGAAACTGAGGACCCAGGATGTAACTACGCTACTTATATAAGTATCTACATTGTACAAGTAAGGTAAGCTATCAGTCAGCATGAGTAATGCTGACTGAGATATTAGTAAGCAAGATAAGTATCAACTAGCAGCATAAGGATCATATATGATCAGGAGTATAAAAGTAGTAGAGCCCAACCACTGATCCCAATACGTTGTGTGTGTGTAGTGACTGGTGTGGAGACAGAGTCGGAGGCGGGAACCCCAGCGGGTGTGTGACTCATTGGCGTGTATGGGGTGCAGTACCCTGAGAAGGGTTGATGTTGGGATCGGTGGTTGGACTCTACTACTCTCATGCTTCTGATCCTATATGATCCTATTCATAATATGGTGCTAGTTAATACTTATCTTGCTTATTGATATCTCAGTCAGCATCAGTCAGCATTACTCATGCTGACTGGTAACTTACTCAGGACAATACTTATGCTTACTGATACTGCCTACTGATACAATGTAGATACCTATATAAGTAGCATAGTTGCATTCTGGGTCCTCAGTTTCTTACTGTTGACCCAGGTGTGTTCTCTTCTCACATTCATCTAACTTACTGTTGGCCCAGACCTCTGTGCTACCTGTTCTAACATGATGCACTGTTCTCCCTGAGTGTGCGCGGAGCAGATGCTGCTGTCGTCCCGTCCTTGTTTGTATACTCCCCACGCTCCTCTTCTTGATGCCTCACATGGATTTCTTCGCAGTTTTGAAACGAACTTACAGGTGCATACCTTGTTCGTTCCCTGTCCTTTGTTGAATTCAATTTGACTTAACTTTATTTCCATCTCACACTTTGTATTGAATTAACGGTGTTCACGCCTCTCACTGCTCACCAACTTGGCGGAGGTACATCATGGCACATGCGGCTGCGTGCTTACTTGTGCTGTGCGCTGACGCTGTGCAACTGCAAATGTGGCTGCTCCTCCTCCCGTCTTCCCCTCGCATAACTGCCACCTTCCTCTTGCATGCTTACCACCTTTCACGTACACATGCCGTCACTGCTGGCCATGCACGCCACGTACACTGTCCTTCAACTCGGGCTCAACACACTCACCCACTCTGTCTGTGCATCTTTTTACCCACCATGTCCACTGACTTGCGCAGACACTCAACAACACACTCACCCACTCGCAGCTACAAGTCCAGAATGTTGTCCTCCTCCCCTCGCATTTCTGCCCCACGTACATCTGCCTCGCCTGCATGATGCTGCTGCCTTAACCTTGCACCTGTATACGCAAACCTCTTTCTCTGTAGCCATCCTTCATCTGTTGCCTCTTACACATTGAACTAACTAGAATTCCACAGCCATTCAACCTTCTCCCTTCGCATTGACAGTCTCCACAGTATCGCCTATGCCCACACTGCACGATCCCACCTTGCAGTTCGCACATACACCATGACACATGCACAATATATGCACAACTGTGCACACCCAATCCCACACACACATACCCACCCACTCCTAGTTCCACACCCCTACTCTATTTGCCCCAACTCTACCTGCCCCTGCAGGTACACCACACACGCACACATTGCAGTGAGTCTGTGCCGACGCCGCTGTCCTGTCCCTGTCCACCTGTCCCCACAACGCATGTGCTGCCACCTTACATGCACACACTGTGCACAGCAAGTTGCCCTGTCTGTTTCTTGCAGGATGTCTAGTCTATCTATTTGTAATTCTAGTCGGGTTTAGTTATGAGATCTTTTTTCATTGGATATTCCCAGTCACTATACTAAGTCATCAGATCTCAGGTAGTCTCTAGTCTTTAGTCCTCAGATTTCAGGTAGTCACTGGTCCTTAGGTTCCAGTTTTCGGCTAGTGCGTGGTTCGAACACACAACGTCTAAGCCTCATTCACATGACCTGGTCCCAAAGCGGTAAGTTATAGTTTGTAGTCTCCAGTCTCAAGTCTTCACTCAAGGTGCGGGAGTGCTACATTTTAAGGCTGATGTCATAGTCCCATTTCATCTGAGCTGTGGGTAACCTTTGGCAGACCATGGGTACTGTGATCGACCAGTTGATCATCCTCTGATTCCTCATAAATTCTATTTGTTATCTGTTCACCGTGTTACCACTATTTTTTGGCCAGAAGAATCACAACAATCTGCTCCTATTAATTTCAGGCCACTCAACCATGTCTCAATTAAACTGCTTGAGGAAGAAACAAAATTCAGAGGAAAATGGGGTAGGCCCTGGATGCAAAGGTTCTGCTGAACACATTTGGGAAATATCACATTCAGCAGTGGAGTTATGAGCCTCCACAGTTCTGTTGTGGCAAAATATATGATTAGGTCCTCATTCAAGATCCCCTCATATTTCTACTTGTTTAAAAGATAGGGGTAGTGCCATTACTCACGCAAAGAGCTGTAAACACTTTCAATGGTTGAGTGCGGGTCGAGTAAAGAGAGAGACTGATCTGGTTGTTGTCTCTGGTCGTGGCAGAAAGAACACCCCTTTTGGGAAACCATGGTCCCAGGCTCCCAGCTGCCCACGTAATATCGCTTACGATCGTTGTATGATTGTGCTCAAATACAGTTCTGAGGGTCATATCTGATAACTGTAGTGCAGAAACTGTGAACATATACTTGGGACTGCGGTCTAGGATGTTGGAAAAATGTAAGGCCTAGAACCAGAAAAAGTTGAAACTTGGACTTGAAACCCAACACAAAACGCGGGAATAAACGACGATAAATAATGCCATATTTAGTTGTTCAAGTTGTCTAGGGTTGTACCCACCATTCTAGAAGACCAAATATGTGATGAGTGTCGACACATGCCCACACAGACGTCACAGTACAGCGAGTGAGTAGAAATGAACACCTAAGACTGTCATTTGGCCGCGAACAAATCTGTGTGTGTATTAAATGCTTTGGCCCTCAGTTTGCTCCATTTCACGCTGTGAGGTGAGGAAGAGGGCAGTGTTGCGGAACTATTACATACATTGTGTGAAAATGAAGTGTCTCAATAAACAAAAGCAAACTCGCTATCCTGCTCCCGTGTCAACCTTTATTCTTCATGCCACTCCCTAACATTCACAACCTCATCCACGAAAAGCCAAGTAGGTTGAGATGGACATTTTGCATCCCCTAGATATTCAATTGTCTCTGGCCCAAGAAAGTATTCTTCCCAATGGTTCGAGTTTGAGGGTCCCGAGATCTCCTGCTGTTGAAAAGTTTCAGCAATAGCAGTTGATGGCAGCGCATGAGACTCACCTTTGTCCATTTCGTATCTAACATACACCAAACAATTTAAATCCCACCAGCAACCTCAATCAAGGTGCATTCTTTGTCTTCCAATCCCAAATTTATCACAACCTCCTGCAATGGTGAGCCGGAAGATATGCTGGCCATCCATTTCTCCAAGCACGAGTTGATTTGTGTGTCGGTAGGTGGCTAGATTATATACGCTGCACTTGAGATAATCAGGTGGTGAATATGGGGAATACATACAATTTCCGACGACCATGTCTTTTCATCCCAAAAACCATGCATGGTAAGATCCTGTAAAGTGTTGTCAGAACATGGACTTTGACAACATAAAAACAAACCTCTTCTGCCAAGCGATACTTGTGGCAATGGTCTCATGTGAAGCTTCCAGGTTGATGGAGGTAAAGACACTTCCAGTTTGCCCAACTCAAGAAGACATCGGGGGAACTCCAAAATTGGTGTGGTCGTAACAGACATTGAATGTGACCAGATTGCAAAGTTTCACCAGCCCACAGTGGAACACAGCCCAGAAATTTCCTGTCAGAGTATGTACAGCAAGATCAAACGTGAGTTGCAGTGTATGGACTGCCCCAGCCAGATGAGGAATGGTGTCGATGGTCTCAAAGAACAATAGAGCTTTTTCACAGCTTTGGAGATTGACATGTCGGTAAATCAAGGGTTATAGAACTCTTTCTTTCCAGCAATGGTGCAGCTGTTTGGAGCTTCCAAACTTCTTTCCTGCAGAATCCTTTGGAACATGCCAGGCTGAATATGTGGATGATGATTTCCTCTGAAACAGTAATAAGACTCTGTGTATTGTTCACCATCTGGAAGAGTGAGCAAGGGGGTGGCGTTCAACATGAGTGGAAGTCTGCAAGTGGCACCAGCCCAGACTGTGCTTGCCTGCGCCATTGAAGATGATAGAAAATCCATTTCCCCACTGTCTGCAGGTCTGGTCGTCTGGCATGTTCAGCAAGTCTTCCTTTGTTGCATGAATCTTCAGCGCCAATAGTGAATGTCTAAGATGAGTCGCTGCTGTGGATGATGATGAGCTGGAATACAGCCCATCACCCGTGATTCTTTTTCTTTTTGACGTGACCTTTGAAATTTCCACACCCTCACAGAGCACATCTCACATTCTTTGTTGGCAAGCACACCACCTTTGCCAACATGGTCATCACCGCCTTCGTCTAGCATGTGATGAGCAACAACGTGCCGCCTACAAAAACCAAGGTTTGTATCTCGCAAGTAGCAATTTTTTTACCACATTGTTTTCCATTTATTTCGTCATGTTGAATGTGCTTCACCTTCCACAGTGTCGAAAATCATTGAGGCCAATGTTCAACTTCATCGCGCTCGACTGGGGAATGTGAGCAACGCTATTTATTTCCTAGGGACTTCAATTTGCCTGACAGTTATTTGCTTGCTCACAAACTTACAGCACCGCGCCTCGCGCATGCGCGCACACTCTGTGCCCCACCTCTCTGTGTCTTCTCCTGCATCCCCTCACATCCTTGCTTCATCTGTGTACATAGTTTTGAATTTGAATAAATTTCATGTTTCCAGAACAACAACCTATGTGATCAGTTTGTAAAGAGCCCAAGCGGGAGCTTGAATTGAATTCAAGAAAGGCAGCCTTTGTGAGTTAAAAACGAGGTGGATTATGCATTTCTCCATGCAAACAGGTCCCAAATCAAAGCATACAAATTCAAACCGCGAACTTGGGACTGTGAATGCAGCAACTACTGGTACAACTGGAAAGAAAAGGACTTGTAGCCCTATTAGTTACTTTAATCTTAGTTCTTAGCAGATATTTATTATGTGTGTATCTGAAGAGGTGCAAGTAATACTCATGCCGGTTGTGTTGCAGTTGGAGCGTGGTGTGAGTGCTGCAACAGCGGTGTGGTACCATTTTGGAGACAAGGGATACAAAAAAAGAAATTTACAGATCACGCTTCCTAGAGCCTGACACTTTCTTGAAGCCCTACGCCTGGGCAGCCTGTCATCTCAAATGTACCAGCAAACAACCTACAATTGCATTATCCACACGGTCTTGCGGTGTCACAACCTGAGACTTGCGAGTGAGATTGTTGATGTCATGTCCAGACTGTGCAAGTTTCTGGATGTCCCAAACCTTGGCCATGGCATTGACGCCTTTGGAAGTAATTTGTATTGAGGTAACGAAGTGCATCCAGCCATCTTGATCAACACTCTTGAGTGTTCCATGGAAATTGAATTGTTAGCGCCAGAAAATCTTGACCAAACCCCAAGCTCTATTCAAAAAATTAGTGACAATTCATAGACCACAAGTAAATGTAACTTGTTGAAATTCACACTAATATTGAAAGCGCCCCAGATGAACTCACCACCTGCAGTCTTGTCATGGTCCATCTGACTTGGCTCCCACCACATATCATATGCAACAGGTGCATGGTCTTTGTGACAATGTTGGGAAATTGCAAAAGCCACATTTAGTCGCCATAAGTGAATTCGCAAACGGTCGTTTGGCCGTTTCACCATATCCGGCAAGTTCCCAAAAAAGAGAACACCATCGCTACACATGCGGTCAGTTAATGCTCTCAAGTGGTGGGTAACGTACCGATCCGCTACGTTCTGTAGTAGCTCCGCAGCACTGGGAAATATACAGGCAAGCCCATAGCAGTACAACACCACTACCTCAGGCAGTTCATGATGCAGCGCCATATAACTGGCGGTCCCGCTCCTTGTCAGCGCTTTTACGTGCTTTCTGTCTCCGGTGGCTCTGCTGGTTGTGCTTGGTACGCTTGAAAATATATTGTTAATTCCTGATGTGGAGAAGGTTGGCTGAATATACCCTGGTGTTAGAACAGGCAGCACAGAGGTCTGGGTCAACAGTAAGAAACTCTGTTAGATGAATGTGAGAAGAGAACACACCTGGGTCAACAGTAAGAAACTGAGGACCCAGGATGCAACTATGCTACTTATATAGGTATCTACATTGTATCAGTAAGCAGTATCAGTAAGCATAAGTAATATCCTGAGTAAGCTATCAGTCAGCATGAGTAATGCTGACTAATGCTGGCTGAGATATCAGTAAGCAAGATAAGTATCAGGTAAGTATCAACTAGGATCATAAGGATCATGGATAGGATCAGGAGCATGAGAGTAGTAGAGTCCAACCACTGATCCCAACACTCCCCCGGGACGAGACTAGTCTCGCCTAGCTCCCCCATAATCCCATTTGTGAACGGAGAAATTGCACAGTGGAACGAGGGAGAGCTTTGGTCAAGATGTCCACAAACTGGTCCTGAGTGGGGACATACACAACTCGGATATAGCCTTTGGTCACCTCGTCTCGAAGCCAATAACGACAGAGATTGAGATGTCTCATACGATCATGGTGCTTCGGGTTTTTGCACACCACAATCGCAGATTGATTGTCCATGAGCAACAGAGATGAACCGGACACTTTGTATCCAAGTTCAAACAGCACATTGCGTATCCACTTGATCTCTTTTCCAACATCCACACCGGCAATGTATTCTGCCTCGGTGGTGGAGAGAGAGACAGTGGTCTGCAGCTTGCTCCGCCAGCTGACCGGGGCACCATTCATCATGACCAAGTATCCACCAGTGCTCTTCCCAGAGTCCTTGCAACCACCATGGTTCGCATCGGTGTAGGTAAGATAGGAAGGGACTGAGGAAGAGGACTTGGGAGTAGGTGGGACTGTAGTCAAGGGTGTCCTTAATGTAGCACATTAGATGCTTTACAGCCATCCAATGGGCTTCACCAGGATTGCTGTTAAAGCGGGCAAGAACAACAACAGGATAGGCAATGTCCGGACGAGTTTGGTTCGAAAGATAAAGCAGAGAGCCCACAGAGGACAAGTAGACACCGCAATACTTTCTAGCCTCTTCCTCCGTCTTTGCACCCATGTCCTTAGTCAAGACAAGACTAGGCAGGCTCTATTGGAGTACTGACTGGCTTGCAATCGGACATGCCATACTGCCCAAGCATGTTCAGCGCATATTGGCGCTGAGAAAGGTGGATGTCTCCAGTCACGGGGTTGCGCTCGACCTTGATCCCCAACAACCACTCCGTGGGACCGAGATCCTTGACTTTGAATGAAGAACCAGGTTGCACAATCACCGGCATCATTCTTCGCAGAATAACACCACCATCATCAACATACATAGGGAGGACAATGCGCACTTTGCCATCAGAATAGATGTAGCAAGAGTGATCAGACTGGAGACAGCGGAAGCCCATAGATAGGAGCTTCGCATGTTCCACTGACAACCAGCCTGCTTAAGCCCATAAAGGGATATGTGCAGTTGGCCTGCTTAAGCCCATAAAGGGATGTGTGCAGTTGGAGAAGTTGGCCCCGCTCTCCTTGTGGGAATCCTTCGGGCTGTGTCATGTAGACATCCTCCTCCAGATCACCATTCAAATATGCAGATGAGAAGTCAATCGAACGAAGCTTATGGTCATGCTGAGCAGCAAGAGCAAGGATAATGCGGAGCGTCGCAGGTTTGAACGTGGGAGAGAAGACTTCATTATAGTCAATCCCATGGCGCTGACCACGTCCATCTGCGACGAGCCTCGCCTTGTAACACTCAATAGAGCCGTCCGACTTGTGCTTGATGATGAAGACCCACTGCGATCGAATGGGCTTCACACCAGGAGGTGCATCAACAACATCCAAGTGCAGTTCTCCAGAAGAGAGTTATTTCAGAGACTGCAGTTTCTTCCCAAAGATGAGCATCTGCTCACCGAAGTGCCTTGTGGTAGGAGCGAGTGTTGCCGGATTGAACCGCCGACTGAGCCAAATGCACAGCAGCTACGTTTGCAGCTTGAAGTACTGGGTTCGTCACATTGCCTTGGTGTGCAATAATAAGAGCACTGCCTGGTTGCGGAGTTCATCATCAGACAAGTCTGAATCCGAAGGAACATGCAGAGGAGGAAGAGGAGGAGCTTTCCACCCCTCCCCCCGCAGGTCTATGCTCCGTTGTCTGGCCATGCAAGCGGCATCGTACAGCAACACCAATTGGCCAAGATTGAGGTGATGGGGGTAAAGGAGGCAAATCCGGTGAGTTTGGGTGAATTAATGGTTCAGAAGGTGAAGGGGAAGGTATAGGAGTGTCTGGCTCAGGAGTTGGTGCAGGGGGTGCTTGATGAACACCAGAATTGTCCTTGTCATCTCCCCCGTCATCGCGCACAACTTGCGGCTTGAACAGAGGCAGAACAACGGAATCGGACACTGGAGACCCGGGACATAGCTTCAGCATCTCTGGCTTGCTCCCGGGGAAATACCGCTCGTCAAAGACAGCAGGCTTAGATGTAACCAGTTTCCTAGTCACAAGAACAACCATCCTTTGTACTTAGTGGGATAACCCACAAAGATACACTTCTGAAAATGAATCCCAGAAGCGTCCCTCTTATAAGGCAGCCCCACACTTGAAGGTAGGACACATCCGGCTTCTGCTTAAACCAAAGCTCATGAGGAGTAGTATCCTCTGGTATGTGAGACGATGGATGCATGTTCGCAACATGGATGTATGCGTTAACTGCAAGTGCCTTGAAAGATGGCGGCAGGTTCGCTTCATGCAGCATAGCCTTTGCATGCTCATCAATAGTGTGATTTGCACATCTGCTGTCCCGTTCTGTTGCGGACGGTTTCTTGTTGAATGCCGATGCACAATGCCTTCCGAGGCCAAGTAGAGCTTGAACTCATTAGACATGTACTCTCCTCCTTCATCGTCCTGCAATGCCTTGATTTTGCGCCCAAAGTGGTTCTCAGCATAAGCCTTGAACACCTTGAATGCATTGAATGTACCACTCTTGCGCTTCATATGGAAAACCGCTTTGAAGCTTGTATGATCATCAATGAAGGCAACTCGGTACTTCCAGCCCTCACGCGTAAAGACCTTGTACGCCTTCAGATCAGAGTAAATTCAATCAAGAGGTGCTGCAGCACAATGTCCAGTTGAAGGAAACGGAGCCGCATTCAGCTTGCCTGCAAGGCAGGGCTCACAGATCGGATCTGCAGTCCGGTTTGAAGTAACCTTCGCACCAGTCACCAGTTTCTTGCTCAAGATCTTCTTGACATCGGAATGGTCACCCAAGCGACGATGCAAGAGACTGATATCGAGAGACAAGGTTCCAACTGCAAGAGCTGAACCAGAAGGAGAATCAACCACCTCTCTTACATATGCCTAGTTCCTCTCATCAATATCTGCTTCAAACAGCAAAGCACTGTCTCGAGTGAAAGAGATGAGTGCTCCCTCCATGAGAACAGAGTAGCTATGCATGCAAGATAAATAAGTACTAGAGATGAGATTGTGTGAAAGTCTAGGAACATATTACGGTAGGCAGATTGGTCGCGGTTTGATTTCAGGCGGATGTTCGAGTCAGCCGGCCGACAATTTATTATGTCATTTTTCGGGCATCTCAGGCAGTGTTCAACCACTAAAGAGGGGCTACATTTCTTCACATTATACTGTTTGAATATACTCCTCAATCAGCCACAGAGATGGTGAGCCATCTAGATTCTTGATTCATAGGATATTTGTATACCCAGGAAATTGGATGAAGTTATACTGTGTATTGACGGAAGAGGTATAAGTCCTGTTCACATGCACTTGAATTCAATACATAATTCCTAAATGTTCTATGTGTGTACCAGGATAACTTATTTTTTGGGGGCAGTGTGTCACTGCTAGGAACAGTGTCGAGGGGAGCATTGATTCAAAGCTACTCTTAACACTTTTCCACGACTCATTTCACGCCACACTGCAACTGATAATATGAGCCAAAACTGTCACAAATGGTTTCAAACTATGCTAGATTCTCAATTACATCCACTACCGGCTGCAGCATTTTTTCAAACACATTCCAAGCAGTCTCCAGAGATATCATCGGGTTCCCAACCTGCTCGTAGATGTTCCCCGCTAATTCATTAAACTCAGCAGTGAACCAGGAAAGGTGAACATCCCTAGGCCCAACCTCCTCTGTCTTCATGTTGCGTCAATCATTGATGGCCGACTGTAGAACCTCAATAAGGCAATCGAGGCCACTAAAGTTTTGTGGATGGTCAAATGCATCTGCAGGTATGGGCCCAGAAGGCATATTCTTGTCCTTCTGGGAGCGTACACGGTGATGGTTCCACCACATGCAGAACTCTTCCAATTTCACCTGAAGCAGAGGTACAAAGACCCAGTAGAATAATGGTCTAGTTAAATAATTACAGTCCTCATCAACCAAGATAAGCTGATGTTTGAATTTCCAAAGGGCCGCTCACTTATTTGGTTTATTAACAGGCAGTCGGTCGGGTGGTAGCCGTTTGGGCTCTCAATTTGGCGGCATTTCAGGGCTTTCTGGCCCGGTGCAAGTTTATAATAGGACCCGTGTTGCACTCAAACGGATTAATTTTATCATTGATCCGGTAACCGGCATCTCCGAACTCGAAACCCCAGGACACATAATCAACGGCAAACTCGGAGACCTTCCACTGAGCCATGGTGTAATTGAAAAATGTGTATGATGTATGTATAACTTCCTTTCGACCACCACACTCTAAAAAGATTGTTCAGCTGCAGTGTGACAACGGACCAAGCTATGCTTTGAAGCATTTTTATCGACTCAATGAAGAGAGCAAAAACCCAACACCAAATGGCCTTTCTTTCACGGTGGGCGAGCATTTTGTGCAGATTCAGGCCGAGGTGTCGTGACTGGTGCTTGCAGGTAGGTTCTTGAATGCATTTTTCAAGCATGCGAGTGATGAGAACATTGCAATTGACAGTGGTTCGTTTTATCTCTTATACCTACATCTAAACAAACTCACACTCTATCAGGCCTCGCATTTGCAGAAGCATTTTTACTTGAAGAGATTAACTCCCCTTCCCCCGCCTCTGCTGTAACCGAGATAGGACCCGGGGGAAACAGGTTAACATAGCTTGCTGAGCAAAAGCGGTCAAGAATTGTCGAACATTTTACATACACACTTTTACAAGTTGCACAAGAAAGACTTACGCAGTGCTACTGTTCATGCATTTGCACACTTTGTCTGGGGACATAGCAATCAAACTCTGATTTTTTGCTGACCTTCAAGGTGTGTTCTTCATTCGGAATTAAGACTCTGCTAAGCTTTTCTCATCTAGGAACACCGGCACTTGTCAACTACAAAGACGGCATGATTCTGCTCAGGGATAGCGGTATTGGTGACTTTGGCATTGAGGGCATTCAGTCTTTCTTTTGTGATCACGTCTGCGGAGATATTTGTCTTTGGCTTCACCTTGACAAGACTGTTCCATTGATCCTCGACGATGCCATTAAAGGCTCGGAGCAAGGTCAGCAATACGAGAAAGGCAACAGTTCGGACACTCAAAGCCCTATTAGTGGAGGTGATGACATATTCGACCCATCAGAGACCGGATAGTCACCACCAGACCAGAATTCATACTCATTTTCACTCACTTTCACTTAATACTGTAGCACTCTCATAAACTTTTAACATCATTAATTTCTTGAAAATTTCGTGAGCAGTGCACGGCATTTTGAGTGGGCTGCCTCTTGGGGGGGACGATCACCCTAGCTGTCCCCACATACATTAGGGGCACTTATATGAGTTTATACGGTAATTATTATAAGTACATATATGCACCATATTGAGTTGAAGAAATCCTCGTCCAAGGTCCTGTATGCCAAGTTGAACAGCGGAAAGTTTGAATGATTAGATCATGTGACCGCACCACGAACGAAGATCTCAATGGAAAAGAACATGGGAGGTCCCATAGATAAAGTATATACACTGGCAGTTAATTCTGGTAGCTCTTGATGGGTGCACTCTATAAAAGCATCGCCAAAAAGTGCTGAACCCCTGTTCATGAACATGTCTAAGGTTCATTTTATGCTCGTAGAATGCTTAAGTTTATATCTTCCCAAGAAGACTTGGACACCCGTTGAGAAGTAAGATCCTGAATCTTATGTACAAATTTATTGATTCAAGACTCCTTCCACGGATCACAGGACTGTAGATTCAACATAAGCATTTTCTTGTATGTCGATGCCGGGATCAGCACCGGCTGATCATTTCTTTCCCATTCTCCCTATCCTGCCTTACCCTTATAAGTACCACCCTACCATTCCAAATTGGGAGTACAACCCAGGAAGTGGTACTGGCCCAATATGCCCGAAAAATGACATAATAAATTGTCGGCTGGCTGACGCGAACATCTGCCTGAAATCGAACCATGACCAATCCGCCTACCGTAAACATATAGGACATTTGTAAGGAAAAGATGGCGGCTACTATGTTTGTGTATACGTGGTCTAAGCAGTACTTTCCCCACTAACTCGGAGTAGACAATAACTCCGTTTGCGACTGAGATTGGAACCATGTATGGGCGTGCATTCAACAAGCACTCACGACAAGGAGTCATGTGTGAAGTGGTGCCTGAGTCTGAATTCCAATGTTCATCAGCAAGTGGTGAAACAGAGTGAGCGAGAACACTTGCATTAGGCACAACATAGGACTTTGCTCCTGCAGGACGCGGTTTTCCAATGAGGTCCAAGAAGTTGTAGCATTGGAGGAGCATGTGGCCTGTCTTGCCACAAGCTGCACACTTTTCAGCAGGCGGTGGAGTAGCAGCAAGAGCAACAGCAGGAGATGAGGGCAGATTTGAGGAAGGAATAGTTGTGGCTATAGCTAGGCCGGAGAGAGGGCTAATTTGACTGCTGTCACCCTCCTGATGTGCAGTCCTGAATACCTGATGATTGACATAGGCCTACTCAATGTCCTTTACTTTGAGATCGTCCGGAGACTGCTCAAATGGTGCTTTGAGGACAGAGTAGTTGGGGTCATCAGGAAGGGCCATGAGAAGAACCACGGCTTGCAGTTCCTCATCGGCATTCTCCAGAGTAACGGTCTTAGGCCTATACTCCTTCAAAAGACGCATAGCAGATGAGACACGACCAGTGAGGGACAAGAGTGTCTCATCCTCCCGGAGATGGATGGAGGTGAGCGTCTTATAGGCATTGAAGCGAGCTTCGGCCTTTCTTGGAGCAAAGATGGTCTCCAAGTAGTCCACAAAGCCTTGGGGTTATCCTCATGTTGCTTGACAAGGGGCTTAACATCTTTGGACAGCATGCCCCAGAGGATGCCAGCACATTTCCCAGTGGCCACAGCATCTGAAGATGCTTTGAGACAGCAGTCAAAACCTCCTTGCACCGCAAGTAGGCTTTAGCATTGCTCCTCCACTCAGAGAAGAGCACCTCTTTTGAGAGTATAGGGATAATAGAGCGACTGTCTGAGTCGGACATAATGCACCCAACTATGTATGTGAAGAAGAGGTAGTAGGTAATAAAAGAGTCCGTAAGGAGATGTAAGTATGCAAAGCTAATTCTACTGAACACCCAGTTGGAAAGCACTTGGGCCCAGAATCAACAGATTGACTACCGTTTGTTGTCTGGTGGATTAAAGACTACCTCGGAAAAGAGGATTCGTCCCAACAGTTGGTGTTCCTATTTACAAAGCTCACACACACACAGAAAGGACAGGATGGATGAGAATCTCAGATGAAGACTTTAAAGGCTGGCGCCTATAACCTGCTAGAACAGGCAGCACAGAGGTCTGGGTCAACAGTAAGAAACTCTGTGAGATGCATGTAAGAAGAGAACACACCTGTATAGTTATCTACATTGTATAAGTAAGCAGTATCAGTAAGCATAAGTAATGTCCTGCGTAAGCTATCAGTCAGCATGAGTAATGCTGACTGATGCTGACTGAGATATCAGTAAGCAAGATAATTATCAACTAAAATCATAAGGATCATAGATAGGATCATATAGGATCTGGAGCATGAGAATAGTAGAGTCCAACCACAGATGCCAACACCCAGCTCTACCGCAACAAGCACTCCAACTGTTGGATTTCTATTTGGATTGTGGCTGAGCTCGGTCCCAAGAATTCTTACAAGGTCCATTTGAGTTCCATTATAATGATTGTTGAGTGTAAGAATTATCCCAAGGTTCGCCGCTGTCTTGCCCAATTCCATTTTTCCCGGTCTGAATAAAACAAAACACATGGACTCGTTCAAATTCCCGTCCGTTCACCATCTCGCCGCCATCCAAAAGGAAGGTCTTCGCATCTGGGACGCATGTGATGAAAAGAAGGTGGTTTCTTGACCGTTCCTTTTGATGGAGACTGCCGACACACTTGGAATGACCATGTTAAATGGCCTGGTCGGTCATCATGGTTTCCATGGCTGTCGACTCTACTGTCTATTGAAAGGGCGACACAAGGACGGCAAACCACATTACTATCCGGCGATGCAGCGCCCCAACAACTACACAGTCCCTGGTTCCTCCGACCCAGATGTCGACCCCGAATCCTTAGAACAGCCCTCTAAGGAGCTTTACAATGCCAATCTCAAGATATTCCTCGCCTCACGGAACAAAACCGATTACAAGGAACAGCGCCGGAAGACTGGCATAGTCAAGCCAAGCCTCTTCAGCGGCCTTGACAGAAAGCACAGGTTGGGAATCCCTGGCTTATTTCCCGGCGATATCATGCATTGGGCAAGTCTCAATTGGACTGATCTCGTCCTCTCGCTCTTTCGAGGAACCATGCGGTGCGAGGTGCCAGATAAGAAGAGTTCTTGGGATTGGGTCGTCCTTTCTGAGGATGTTTAGAAAAAGCACAGTCAAGCGGTGGCCAATGCGACTCCGTATCTTCAAGGCTCATTCGGCCCTCTGCCCCGGAACCCCGCTGAGAAGATCTCGAGCGGGTACAAGGCGTGGGAATATCTGCTCCATCTTGTCGGTCTCGGGCCCGCACTTTTTCTTGACGTAGGTCTCCCCGACAAATACTGGCAGCACTTCTGCAAAGGCGTCAGTGTGATTCGCTGTTTCCAACAGTACAACATCCCCACCCTCCCAGCTCGTTGCCTCCCACAAACGTGCTGTCGAGTATGCCGATGAATTCGAAACACTTTACTACCAGCGAATGGAGTCTCAGATCATTTCGTGCGACAGAGCGTTCACAACATGCCTCACCTCGGTCCGGAGACGATACGTGTTCACCCGGTCTTTACACACAATGGACGATCGAGCGCACAATCGGAAACCTCAGACAAGAAATAAAATCCCACTCGCAGCCTTACGCCAACCTCTCTAAACGTAGCCTGCGCAGAACTCAGGTGAATGCCCTCAAGGCAATGATCCCTACCTTTGACCGTACCGAGCAGAAGGGCTTACCACGCAGCTTTGTCGATCTTGGGGCTGGTTTCGTTCTCCTCCGCACCCGAGACGAAAATAAACATCACATCAATGGTGAGGTCGGCCGAGTTATTCGGCAGTATTTGGAGGCAGTAGGAAAAGGGTGAATCCGTGGAGACCTAGCAGTTGCTCGATGGGTGCGTTTACGTCTCCCAAATGGCCAAATCACTCGTAACGTCAAGGTATGTTTCTCACTTTTATTTTCAGCTACTCTGTCTGACACCTCTAGTAGACTTTCATAGACGGGAAGTACGAAATTGGGGAGGTCCAATATTTTCTCTGTGCTAGTCTGAGTGGTAAGATCTGCGCCCTTGCACTCATTGATTTGTATTCACCGCCTTGTCCAGATCTCCTCCAGCGCTCTTTTGACACTATCTGGGCATGCACCTTCGAGGCAGAGGCCGATCTACGCCTTGTTCCTGTGCAATCCATTGTGTCTGTGGTTGCAATGGTACCGCATCAGTATGCTGGGCAAAGGAGGTATTTTCTGCTCGAAAAGCCGGGGTTGGACACAATCTAGGAGGAAGAAGAGGACGAAGAGGATCAAACATAGCTGTTTTCAATCTAAACACACTGTAACTGTCTTTTGGAACGTTTTTTGGTCAGCCGATAACAAGCCCATAATGTTGCTAAAAATTTCCTGGCACATGGGGGCCATGGCAAAAGTATTTTGTATCACAATTGTCAGGGAGGGCATTTGAAATCACACCTCGGCGTCGTTTTTTCGGTACTGAGGCTCTATATTGAGTGAGTTTCACCGATTTTCGCGTCGCATCACGGTTGTGACCCGACACGTCGAAGTTACTTGTGACACTTGCCACTTTTGTCCTCTTACTTCCATGTCTGCTGCCGGCTCTTCTTCACGTGCTCCTCAGCAGCAACAGTTTGTCTTCCCTTCAAACGTTGTGAGCTGTCACTTTGTGATGCGCTCTGAACGCGGCCAAACGGGAGGAAAATCATACTCACGACAGCGACTCTGTATCAATAAAAAGCATCGGATACACCACCACCAGGGCCAGACCCCGAATCGAACAGGGTTCTCTTGGAAGAATCGCTCCATCCCAATGTATTGAGTCCAAGCGTGTTACCGTTACACTATCTGACCGCGAGTACTCACCGAGACCACAAGCAAAAAGGGATCCTCTGCGTCAGCAAGGCCAGACCCCAAATCCGAGGAAACGTTATGGGAGTCTGTGTATTCGTCTCGCGCACGTGACCATTCCGCCACGAACATCAGACTCCGAATCAATAGGAAACCCACAAGCAAGCAGGAAAATATTGATAGAGCTATCTGGCCGTTCAATGCGTTCACTCTAAAACTCAACGCGCATTCACTCAAAAACGAAACGGAGGCAAAAGTTTCTTGATGGTTTATCAAGGCCAGACCCCGAATCGAACGGAGACCTTGCGAGGAAACGTTACAGGCTCTCTTATTTGTCTCGCATGCGTTGCCGTTCCGCCACCTGGCCGGTACTAGGGAAGGAAATGGGGGGGCAAACGGAGACGAAGTGGTTGCGCTATGGGAAACGGGGCGACTAAACGGAGAACTGAGGCGGTTCTTGGGAAACGGGGTGTCTGAAACGGGAAACGGATGCGACACGAGGCTGCTCCGAGTCAATTTCTAACCCCTTCGGAATCGGGAACGCGTGGGCGATCACAGAGGCGAGTCAGAACTGAAAAGGTGGAACGTCCGTTTCCAATTAAAGGGATAAATACGCGCGCGAGTATCGGACAGAGTACAGTATAAAAGCCAGCTGTAAGATACGGAATGACCATCTTATTACCTCCCACTGCATTTACCTAAAGCTACTCCCCCTGAAGTACACCAGGGTGGGGAACTAAATTAAAATACACTCCGCTACGGGTCGTGCCGCCCAATAGTAGGACAAACCAAGGTCACCTAGAAGGCCAGGGCTTGTCAAGAAACCCCGTCCGTCTCACCTCCGTTTCGATAAATCGATACGGGGGAAATATAGTCAATCCGGAGTTGAAAGCGCGCGGAAGTAGATTAACGCGGCACACCACCAAACGGCCAGTCGCCTAACTTGGCTTCGTGCAACCGTTCCTTTTCGGAGTTCGAGCGCATATCCTTGCGAGGAACCCACCCCATCGTACACGGAAGGCCTATCCTACGCGGTCATACCATTTCCCCCATTCAATTCGCACACTTCACCCCCGAGTCTTCGAAACGGAAGTGATTCCGTTTCAAGGCGTTCACCAACGGAGAAACTAGGCTACGAAGGGAATCGCTATAGCCATCCGTATAGTGTTGCACCGTACTGAAGAGACCTGCCGTCCGATACGTTCGAGACGGGTGGATAAAGCATAACAGATAACCCGAGTACTCCAGAACGGAACAGCATTCGCATTGCGGAGCGTACCCTTCGAGCAAGTGTAGAAAACTATCCATCCGCGGTACCTTCGGAAGGCCAGCCCCCAACGAAGAACTAAATCTTCGAGGAACCTGGCAAAGCGTTCAATCCAAACGGAGAGAACTGTACACCACACGCACCACAAATCATATATCGCGCATTAGCGTACCTTAAAACTACGCAGCTCCGCGAAAGAGCAATTTCCCCCTAGAGGACGAATTAAATTCTGTAAAAACACTACTTGACTATACCCACCCCGGGTCAGGCAGTACACAGAACCGCAGTCCGCATCACAACGTTAATGGCTCTCTGACTCCGTTGGACCTCATTTCAGATCTTACAATGCCTTCTCAATCCAGCGCTGGACAGCAAGCTGTTTCTTGGAATCACTTGGTACACCCACCATTCTGGATATATTTCTGCAGACTGAACTTAATCATAGAACTACAACAACATGCTTCGATCTGCTGACCACGATACATTAATAAAGCACCAAAATGCCGCTTATACAAACCTGGTCAAGAAGTACAACGAGCTTTACACGCAACATAATACACTTGCGTATGGTACATCCGGTTTATCCATTGTAACACGCTAATTGTCCTGTAGTTCCGCCTATTCCACCCTTGCCAATACTATCCCGCAAATCTTTGAGTTCATTCCCAATCCAATGCAAATCACAATCCCACCCTCTTCTGCTGCTTCCGCTTCCTCCCCGACAACTCCTGCTGCTAATTCCCTCGGATTTGATCCCTTTGGACTTCTGGATGTCGAGAAATTCCCGGAAATCCGCTACTGGAATCGCAAAGACTTCTCTGCCGACGATGTCACAGTAATAAACGATGATAACGAGAAAGTAGGAAAACTTGGATTCTTGGAGCATATGACAGGGACCCAGTTTACAGCAGAAGAGTCCAGGGCCGTTTGCAAGCACACGTACACGTCCTTTGCTGGCCTCCTCAAAGATGGTATTGCGCCACAGAAATGGTCGCAGGCATCATTGACAGCCACGCAACGAGTACGCCAAGAGGTTATTACTTCATACCCCGAAATTGCTCTCTGCGCCAACCACTGGAAGGTGGACGCGCTTATCACTGAAACTATGGCCAGTGGACAACACGCAGAAAAGAGCAGATCACGGAGAGTAGCAAATGCCGGCACCAAAAATCAGCACCGGACTCGAAGCGCAAGTATGATGACAGTGCGGAAGAGAAACGGCGAAACGGCGAAATCACAAGCGTACAAAGCGGGACTCCGAGTCTCTGAACTTGTTGGGAAGGACAAGAGCAAGGGCAAGGAAAAGGAAAAGGAGAAAAAACGGTGTAGACACAGGAATCATAACAGTGATGACGCTGACACCGAGAACTTTGATCCCACCCCCACGGACTCTCGCACCGACCTTGACATGGATTCCACTCCAGACCCCGACATCAATTTTACTTCAGACTGAGAGGATGACTTGCATGCCGATAGTGACGACGAATTCGGTCTTGCGCGTGCCGACAATGGTCACGATGACGCCGCCCTCAACACCTCTCCCGAGCCTTCTCGTGCATCCACAACTCCACGTGATCACTCCCTGTGTACCATGCAATTCTTGCTAAAGACCAAACGGGAAATGCTACGAAATGCATTAAACCACTATATATTGCCTCGGTGGGAGGAAATATTGGTGGAATGACGCAGCAACCATCTTCGGGCATGCACAAACCCGCATTCATGCCTGCCAATAATGCGCTACAGCAGAGTCCAGCCACGTACCCGAATAATGTTCTACTGGGAACAAGGGACGCGAACGTGCGACCTCCTTTTAGGAATTGTTATGGTTGCAATGGCGAAGGGCATCAATTGAATGATTGCCCTGAAGTTCGAGTATTACTGCAATAAGGAATCATCATCCATGACCAAGCAGACAGACGCCTGAAGATGAACAACGGCACCCCTATCCAATGCATGCGTGGGGAAGGAGTGGTGCAGGCTGCAAGGTGACTTTTTACAACACCGAGAGTCATGTTGGGATTTGTAGATGATTATTCAGAGCTCGAAGGAATTTTTGAGAACAAGACGAACCAGGTTTTCTACCACACCCAAGAAGCACAGATACAGGACTACAAGTCCGATGATGACCCAGGCAAACAGGATGAAGAAGTTATAGCCGAAGAAGAACAAAGCGAGGATAGTGACTCAGACGTTGGGGGAGAAGTTTACCTCCCATTTCCAAAACGCCAAGATAATGCCAGGAACACTGTCAACGCCGCTGAACGCACTGTCCCCAGCACGCGCGCCGCAAGGTGACAGGCATTCAACGGTGTTCATGTTCCAAAACACGACAAGGCGTGAAACAGCTCCACTCGAAACGATTGTACCTGTACTAGGCCCCATGCAGATCCCTAAATCCAAAGGCGAGATTATTTGAGAGGCTCTTGCCGATGTGCAGCCGCACAACGCGCGGTGACCCCGCTTTACCCTAATACAAGATGACCTCAGAGCCGCTGCATACCAAAAAGGATAAGCGGGGCACAAAAGAGGGCAAGTCTCTGGAAAAATCCGGAGACTCAGATCAAACCCACCGCAAGGCGACAGCGGGGCAGGCTGGTGGCAGGCCCAATACAGAGCCTAAAACGTCGGGCCGCCAGTCAGATATACACGCAAGCGTGCATATTTCCGGATCGTAGACTGCCTCATGGACTTGCAGCTTCCAATGACCGTACGTGAAGCCATTGTTGCGTCAAAGGAAATCCGTAATAGAATCCAAGACATAATCAAGCTGAAAAATGTTAAAGCAGTAACGCTAGGGCACAACTCACCGTTGGTTGCAAGCTGGACTTGGCCCCAATCTGAAGGAATTTTAATTCAGATTGAGATGGACATCGGCGGGCGGCGTGTTGTGGCAATCATGGACACAGGCTCGCAGCTTGATGTTGTACGTGCTGATGTTGCAGCCTTGGTCCTTCATCGCCCAGTTGACATGACACGCGTCACCAATATAAACGACGTGAATGGAGGATGAGGCTAACTACGGGGATTTATTCATGACATTGAGCTTTCCTGCGGCGGCGTGCTTACGCAAACTGGGCTATGGTTCCCAACAAGCACCATTTGCCCTACTGCTAGGCAGACCCTGGCAGCAAAATAATTGGGTCACCATCGATGAGCGTGAGGAGGGCACATATCTGGTGTTCAAGGATCGAGAGACCCAGGAACCCAGATACGAGCTCCTGGCCATTCCGCATGAAGCCACGAGCAAGGTACTGGCATACACAGCTGAGCGGCAGGTACTAGCATTCATTTCCGACACGGTGTTCATTTCTGATGCGGAGCCCTACATTGACACAGGTACTAGTTGAAGCATTAACGAAACTGTCAGTTAACGCAAAATTGACTTGACAGAAGCTGCTAGTATTCAAAATAGCAACCCTGACCTCATAGTGGCTGCTCAACTAGAAGATTTGTGCGAAGAACGACACGAATCACCTACAATCTGGACCCAGACTAGGGGAATATTTCTTGAAATGGGGTACCTGCTCCAAATTTGGGTGTACGTTGGGATTTTACTTGGCGGACGAATTTTATTATGACTCGAGCGTGGAATTTACGGGGATCTAGAGTATAAAAGACGGGGGGAAGAACGACGGGGAGGCACCCACCAACTTACCAACACCCACTACCAATCTGCCCACCACGACGAATCCACTTCTCCAAACACCTTTCCCTATCCTACTTATATAGTAGAGAAGGTAGAACAAGAAGAACAAGAGGGAGAGAGATAATAAGGTCTCTACCACTACAATAAGATTACTATCTAAACAATAAGAACAATAGAGACAATAAGATAGATGTCAACATAATAAGAACATGTATCAGATAGGATCATATAGGATCAGGAGCATGAGAATAGTAGAGTCCAACCACTGATCCCAACTGCCTGTTCTAACAGGTTATGGACCCCGGCCTTTAAAGTCTTCATCTGAGATTCTCATCCATCCTGCCCTTTCTGTGTGTGTGTGAGCTTTGTAAATAGGAACACCAACTGTTGGGACGAATCCTCTCTTCCTTCTCCGAGACTTGGTGTCCGGCCGCCCAGTCCGACATCTTCAGCAGGTACTTTGTCTTCTTCTTCTCCGAGAGGGACACCACCTTCCGCTCCATATCCCAATTGAAACCCAGGTAAGTGAAGGAGGGCACGAAGGGCACAAACTTGGACATGTCCCATGGCCGCCCGAGGTCCTCCGCTAGGTCGAAGAACAGCTCTTCAGAAGTGTTGTAGGTGTAGGCACCGTCGCGAAGGGACTTCGGGTAGCGGAAGAACATGAAGTTGTCGACCCACTTCAGAATATCCTCGACGGAGTGGTATTTGAGGAGGAGTACGAAGAGGTCGGCCAGGCGTCCAAAGATGCCGGGTGCGCTTGTCGCACCGAATGAGAAGACGTGGTCGACGTGGACTTTACCGTTCCAGGAAATCATGAGTTGCATGCGATCTTCCGGGTGAGTCGGTACGATTCTGAAGGCGCTCTTCACATCGAATACTGCAGCCTGCGCTCCCGGCGGCGCTCTTGCAACGGTCCAGGAACATTGGGCGAAGGAGCCCCAGTCGCATGGAAAATTGTCTTTATTGATTTGAGAGTTTATGAACGGGATATTTGGGCTAAGTTACAAAGAATACGAAAGGTGATCAGCGCCGCGAGAACATTACAAGATGACAGACTACCCACTCATGACGAGGATAGCTGTGGTGGTTGAACATACACCATTTTCCGTCCGGTGGGTCCTTCTGCACACAGCTGACAGGGGAACAGCGGAACGGGCCAAATGCCCTCTTGAATTGAACGGGGTCGTAGCCGGGGGAGATGCGCCTGAGCTCGATTTCTGCCACAAGATACTTGTCGATAGTGTCAGCGTGTTCGGAGGCCGATGTGAGGTTTTGGGGTATGAAGGTGGTCGTTGTTTTGCAAGAAGGGTCGAGGCCGTGCCGGAAACCGTTGCGGATGCCTTTCGGCACATCCGCACACTCCCCCTCCAAACCCATAACCGTGATCCAATGTTTCCAGCCGTCGGCGTTGAGGGGGGTGATGATAGGGAAGGGATTACTGGGTGGAGCACCGCTGGGCTGAATGGCTGCACACGTTGTCAGCGCCGGCCCCGCAGAGCGAGCAGGCGTGGGACCACTTGCAGTCGCGATCGTTGCAGCCCGCAGGATGATTGAAAGCCCAGCAGAGGCGGACGTTTGGGACCGGGGGATGCCAGCCGCATCCTGTCTTGCTGTGAACACACCATTTTCCGCGCGCGCTGGGGCAGAAAAATGAGGAGTGTTGGTTTGGTGCCGTGCAGAAAATGCAGATGGCGTCGATCTCGTCAGGGCGATGGCGGTTGCTGTGGTTTCCACAACAGTCCTCTTTGTCGTCCCAAAAGGACTGGCCTCCCCGCTGCACCCCGTCCCCCCGAAAGGACTGGCCCGCACAGGAGCTGCCCTCGTTCCTATCCCCGCCGAACCTATTGTCCCGTCCGCTCTCGCGTCTATCGCCCCGCTGGCCTCCCTCACGACGTCCGCTTTGTGCATCTCCGCCGTGGTAGTACTTGTCGCGACGTCCACCTTGGGCGTCCCCGCTGCGGTTGTACTCGTTACGCAGCCGAAACACTGCTGCGTCGCGGTCCTTATCCACGATCTTGTCCCAGAGCAGAGTCTGCCATACCCCGAGATCAAATCCGCCGCCAAGAGTGAAGCGTGAGAAGAGTGTCATGACGTACTCGTGATACCGGTGGATATGGGAGTCGATGTCGCCGCCGACGTCCATGAGATTGGCCAATAAAAGGATAATCTGTCGACCCAGCCTCTCCCTGCGTCCTGGTTCGGTCAGCACGAAGTACATCTCGCAGGCAACTGAGAGGTGTCTTAGGCAGATGAAGAGTTCTGTAGACGTGAGTGATTCGTCGGCCTTGGCATTACACTCGACCTCCTTGGTAAAGACAGCTCCGTCACGGAAGAAAAGCTGCTGCTGGTCCGCGTCAACATTCTGCTTGTTCGCCGCTAGACAGTTCTCCGGCTTCAGGTTGGATAGCGCGAACATCTTGCCCCAGCCCGCTTTCAGAATGGACTGGATGTGGGCGGGGATTATGACCTCATTGGGGTTGAGGAGAGGCCTGTTGTCGAGGTTCGCGATGCGGATTGGCTTCGCGGCCGTTGAGGAGAGATGCGTGATTGGATTTAGTTTGATTGTTTGCAGCACGAGGTTAGGGATGGGCGCGAACGCTGGACAAATAATGGGCGCAGCCACTAGGTGCGGTACTGGCGCGGTGGTGGGCAGACCTGGCAACAGGGTTAGGATATGTGCGATGAGGACGACGGGCCCACGACGGCGGGGTGGCGAGATGCCGACGGTGATGACGGAGGACAGCGACAGCGACGGCCCGCAATGGGGAGGCGCGCACACAAGAGCGCACGCGCTGACGATCGATGAAGACGGCCCTCAGGAGAATTTGGACGGCCCATGTGGGGGAGGTTGTGTCGTCACTGACAGTGCGGGCGTGGACGTGTATGTGCAACTTACCTCTGCGACTGCCCTCCCAGCTACTGCTCAAATTCGCCATGTGTTTCGCTGCGAGCTCTGCCACTATCTGCGCAAGTTCGGAGCGTGACAGCGTAATGAGTTGCTCCCCGTCCGTGGACTGAGTGTGATGAGAGGTGTGTTGGCACGCGGGCTGCTCTAGGAACGGCTCCGTGTTGAACGAAACGCGCCTGCCGCCACGTATCCTGGTGCATGGCGTGGTCGGCCTCGTCGACGTCGATTTGGTGTGGCGAGGATGCTGGCATGTTTGCTGGATGTCCGCGACCACGACCCCATCCACGCACAGGCGTGCCGGCACGTCCACGTCCGCGCGCAGGAGTCCCGCCACGTGGGGTGTCGTCTTCCCTCGGGCGCTTTGGGTCTGGCCTCGGCATCAGCTCCGCTGTTAGCGTTGTAGGCTGGCGTCAGCGTACACGAGTCTTGGGCGTGGTCGGTGTCGCGACAGGCGAGGACCGTTGCGCTGGTGCAGGCATGTAACGGAGCCGGTTGGCGCAGGCGCTGGACGGGCGGCGTCCACTGCGCCATGATTTCCTGTTGGTTGAGTGCCCAGTTCCGCGCCGGGTCAGGTTCCAAGTCTAAATTGACCCTCTGCTCCTCCAGGGTCAGCTCCAGTCGTCCCGTCTCGCTGTGGATTCTCGTGCCTCGTTATCCTTAGCTAGCGCCGCCTTGGTGGCGTAGGGGTTATCCACCTTCATCATATGTGCGCTCCGACGTGGTCCTTCCATCGCAGAGAGTTGAGGTGAGGAACGAGGCGACTGGGCGAGCTAGCCGAAACCGATATAGGTGTGATGGTCAAGAAGAACAACGCTTTGTTGTTGTTGACCGACGCTATCTGACGCCGGTGTTTTGGGCCGGCTGTCTGGGACGGAAACCCCCGCATCCCCTACGCTCCTGCCTCACTCGTGGATTCTCCCAGTGGTCAACTGGGGCAAGGTGCTGGACTAAGCAATTTCCAGCAATTTCGGCGAATTTAATTTCCCTGACCCGTGAGCAGACTGAAGATTCCAGTGATGGTGCATTCTAATCCCTAGGAACTCCGTCAACAACTCCCTGGTATCAGCCGAAAATTTGTATCACAACCGTGGTCAGCTGGGGCAAGGTACTGGACTGGGTAATTTCCGGCAATTTTGGGGAATTTAATTTCCGTGACCTGCAAGCAGACTGAAGGTCCCGGTAATAGTGCAGTCGAGTCTGTCAGAGCTCCTGTGCCAACTCCCTTGGGCTTACAGCAGCAAATCATACACAGATCCGACCCCAGTGAATTTGACCAAATTCTGCTGAATTCCCCCCGCAAGTCCCCCCCACTAGTAGACTGAGATGGCACATACTCTGAGCACCTGATAAGCACCTTTAACCCCAATGTGAGCCACCACCAATTGTGGTTTTCGTTCATTTAACAGCCCCTCACCCCCCCCCCCCCCCCACTGAGTTTTGCCTGGTTAGCTTTGATTACAAGGGTAGCAATTCCCCCACTCTAACACTGGCTGTAGCTCCTCTCTTTAATCCATTGCTATGCAGAGCACCCCGAGTCGACTCAAACAACTTCTGTCTTCTCTGGGGCTCCATTCTGCTTGCATCATCCCTTGTGCCACTCAACGGTACACACAGTTGTACTGCTTCAATTCAACATGTCAGTTTTAAGCCAGGTTTCAAGTTCTTTACCAGTATTTTCTTCAGCTGAAAAACTGGTGAATTTGTGGTGAAAAACTTGAAATATTTCTTTCAAATTTTCGCCTGGAAAACTTACATTCAAATTTCAAGTTTTTCACCTCATGAGGAATTCCGGGTGAGAAATGTCTGAGAACTGCTTTGACTTCTTCACCTATATTTCCCCTGCAAAAGGTGGTGAAAAAAATCTTGAAAAAAAGTGAAACCAGGTTTCAAGTTTTCCACCACCTTTGTTCAAACATTTTTCAGCCATTTTTCATGGATTTCTCCCGTGAAAATTGTGGTAAAAAAGGTTTTGAATTTTTCACCGTCATTTCTAGCTCCAAATCTGGGTCAATTTGAGCTGAAAATTTGGTATGAAAGCTTATCAATTTTGTTTCAAGTTTTTCACCTTGAATTTCACCAAAAATAGTGGTGAAGAATGTTTAAATTTTTCAGCCACTTTTCCAGTCAAAAATCTCTGAAAAACTACTGAAATTTATGATGATAATTTGGTATGAACTCTTATGAATTTTGTTTCAAGTTTTTCACCCAGAATTTCACTTAGAATTGTGGTGAAAAATGTTTAAATTGTTCACCTTTTTTTGCACTAAAAAATGTCTAAAAACCCAACGACATTTTTCACCGTAAATTGTGCTGAAAATTTGAATCTCCCAACCAGTGTAGGGAGCAATGTCACAGAAATGAAAATGTCAGCTGTGAGATGATTATTATGCAATATACTAATGGTGTTAATGTTGAGGGCCAAGGGTCAAAACAGGTGGGCTAGGATATTGGATCCACACATTCTGGTGATGGAATGAGTCACAGCACAGCAAAGTTTTGGCAGCTTCACTGCATCGTTGCACCGTTGGCTCAGAGAGCCATGAGTGGGTGTACTTGTCCGATCAAAGATAATGTACCCACAACAGCAAAGCTACACATTACTTGTCTGATCAGTTCTGATTTTGTCTGTGATGGTATTTAGCTATATCTGTCACCAGTGTTTTTTATAAGACAGATCTGGCCTACGAATGGATTCTCCTACTTCTATGTGTAGGTCCAATCTGGTCACTCTCAGAGCTCTGTGTTGATCTCTCCCTTGTAGGAAAAACAATGGCCATCAATTTTTGGTTAGCAGTTAGGGCATCAACTTCCGGTGCAAGTGGGAGGAAGTGTAGACTACACCCAGCGTGTTTTACTGGAATGATTACATAGTTGCATTGACTATCGATGCTAGAATCAGAATCTTCGCTAGGAATACGAGAAGCTGGTGAAAGAGGTACACTCCAAAGGCCAATAAGCCCTATGTTATATTTTACCTCACAGACATTGTTTGTACCCCAATCCATCCACTAATTGCATGCACTTATCTTTCTTTCTCACCACCAGACCAAGGATATCAACCACTGCTTTGAAATGCAAGACAATGAGGACAAAGAAGACACCACTGGGAATGGCATCCATGCCTCAACAGAGAAGGTAGCTGTGCAGCGACCATCTTTCAGTGTTTCTCAATACAATTGATGGTGTGGCGAGTGGAGAGGATGCTTTTTGTGACAGTACATGTCATGGCATTTATAAATACACTTTTGACCAAGACATTATGCAGACCAACCATTATGATTGTCTTGACCTGGCTCTCTCACAGCTTGGTCGCCTGGATGTGCATCAACAATACGAGTTTTGCACAGCAGACCAGGCTGATTGTGTTTTGAATTTAAGAGTTTAAGTGGCCTTTTAGGCTCTGACCCCATGGCCGCTGTGACTGCCTTCCTCCTCGCACACACTCTGAGTCACACCTACCCTGTCGCTCGTCCCACCTGGCGCCCCTAGAAGACAACTCTATCAACCACAGTGGCCGAACTCGTGCTGCCCACTGAGCTGCTGAACAGCTCCGTCTCAGCACTTCCCTCCAGCGTGTTGTTCACAAACATGTGAGCACCACGCAGCCTTACTGCACCCATACATTACCCTATCATCTCAACTGGCTAGTCAGGCATTCACGACTGTAATACCCAGCAGTGGAAGTATTATATTTTGGAGCCAATTGGTACGTCCGACTCAAGTACCCTTCATCGGTGCGTCCGACTCAAGCGCCCTTCTGATGCCACTGTCACACACTACCATGCCAGGCTCAGCTCGACTGCTGCTGGAAGGGTGGCTCACGTACCAAAAGAGGATGACAAAGACCACAGGCCCGCTAAAATGTAGATAGACAGACACTCTGACCGCGTGGGGGCACTGTGACGCCTATGTATATTTTACTCTAGTATTTATGCAGCCAGAGGCCTTTACTTACTTTCCTATTTGAACTTACTAATACTTGATTTATGCTTATGCCTTATACCTGCAGCCTAGTGTGAGAATCCTCAGAGCTTCTTCTCTTTGGATCTCCCTCACTAGGTGCACTATACCTTCCATTCTAGTGTACATTATTTATATGCTTTGGATCTCCCTCGCTAGGACTCTTGAGTGTTCTCGGGCCTCGAGATTGCCCTTACAGCAACATTGTGGAAGGGTGCTTCCTTTCCGGCTATGCAGCACGTAAAAGGTTTCTTCTACTCTACAACAACCAAGGGTTCCTCTGCTCTCAGTATATCCCTGGGCTTGTAGGCTGGTCTATGCACACAACCCGAGTCTTCATGGGTTTTTTTATGGCATTTCTTCATTTTCAATGCCCATACATAATTTACATGCCGGTTTAAATACATTTAACTTTGCACTGGTCTTTCACTGCGATACAGGTTATGGCACCTCTGCACTCTTTGGTACATTCCGGACTGTGATTACATCATTACTCCGAACTCCGGTCCTCCACGTCCCTTGGTTCAGCTCTGCTTCACCCGTGTTGTCTTGGACACTGCTCCCATGCATATGCACTCCTCCAGAAGGACTACCAACTCTCTCCAGAATGACTGCTTGCTTTTATGTCCGCTCCGACGACTCAGAGCTCCCAAACTGTCAACCAGTACCTCGGACCTTGTCTATATTGACTACCCACGTACCGGTCCAACCTCCGGTGCACTTGTACCTCATCCACCTATGCTTCTACACTCCCGCTCACATTCCAGCCGCTCCGGTCATCTCTCTGAGAATCGGAGTCATCGGAGACATCGGACTCTCGTCTGGATCATGCGGTATCATGCCTATTCACTCCTTATCCATTTATCCGTTCCTTATCACTTCTCTTCTATTGTTTCAACACCCACATTACTTCTCTTTATTGTCTTCTTACATGCTGTGCCTTCTCATCACATTTCCATTATTCCACATCACTTCTTCATCTGCCTCAAGGCAGGTATCTTAGCACTATCATCTTATCATTCTTCTATCTATCTATCTGTGAGTCCAGAGAATATAAACGATGAGACGGTATGAGGTACCGCCTCTTGCGGCCGGCCTGGCAGAATCCGGATCGGCATTCCAGTTTGGATTGCAACAAGTTCCTTTCATTCCTCTTCTATCGACTCATACCCAACTGGGCTCTTATTTAAAAAGTCCCCTTTATACATCTGGGTTTCCACTCAACTCAACTGAGTTGATTTTTTTTTTTTTGCCGTCAGTCAATCAGCACCGTCATTGATGGTGGTACTCTGGACCCACAACACCCAACACGTCTCTCCCAGCAGTCAACACCAAGTCTTCAAACAGCTTCGAATCTGTGCGGCTGAATGTACCTCACAACAAAACCCTTCCCAATGACCAACTCATGTGGCCTCCTGCTGCCCAGGCTTAATGGACCAATGTCAACCAACGATCACCTGTTTCACCACTTGCTGTCTGCAGCTCCTTCTTGGATCGATTCGCCCAGCAGGTCAATTATTGTGCAATTAATAGTCTGACTCCTGTGCTCCAAATAATGATTTGGCCCGTCAAGTAAAATGGCCATTTCTGCACATTATACGTCTCGATGAACGCAGCAGGATTTTGATGACCCAATTAGGCCTTGAGGCAGACTTAATTCCGCTCTCGGCATCGTTCTTTGGTCTTGTTCCTCGCCAGTACGTCGACTATTCTCATCGTCCGACGACCTCTGCCTCCTCTAGCAGTTGTATCCTGCCATCCAAGCAGATAACCTCACGTGCTACCTCACGGTACACGAAAATCTCCCCGACACGTGCACCCACATCCATATCCTGACGCAGATCGACGCCGAATGGGCAGCCTGCGCGGACAGTAAAGACGTAGACCTGCAGCACTGTTCTTGGCAGCAGCTAGATACGGCTCTGACGTTTCCACACTGCACCACCGCTTCCCGGAGAAGTCTTTGGGTCATGAGCAAACACTCAGCAGTGCGCACAGTGGCTAGTCAACCCTCGCTGCCGCCGTTTCTCTCGACCCGCTATACATTCCTTTGCTTGCAAGCCACTTGTGTTCCTCGTGTACCACCGCCTCTCAAGTGCGGTATCATCTCCAAGTCGCCTGGCACGAGGTGGATGCACCGCTGCTGTCCAAGAAGGCTCGCATCGCGGCTTCCACTTCACTATTCACAGCCAAACACAAGCGCATGGCAGACGTGGCAGGGGATTGTGATGGGTGTGCTCCATCACCTCATCGCCTCACAAGTCTGTGCAAAAGAGACCACGTCGGAACGCGATAGACACACCGCCTCTTTCACCAATGGTTATGTCAGTAATGCATTAATGCAGTAACTACAGCAAATGACATTGCATTACTTCACTGGCAGTAACTAAGCTGTGTAATGCATTACCTTGGGATACACCAGAATTAAAGAATTGGCCCACAACGGGGATTGAACTCAAACACTGTTGGTTTCTCCCAAAATGCAGGAGACAACAGACTAACCAAGTAGACTAAAGAAGAATATGTTGTATTGAAATAAGTGAGACTGACTAAAAACACACAACTTTGACCTTTTACCTCATACCAGCCCCACCTTAGGGGCTGTTGGTCAGGGTTTTGGTTAGATGTTAGGGTTAGGGGTTAGAGGTCAGGTTTGGGTCTTAGAGATATTCATTGTCTTGGTGGTTAGGGGTTAGGGTGGAGGTTAGTATGTTGGAGTGATGTAGGTTAGGTGAATTAGTTAGGGTTGGTTAGGTTGGTTTGGGTTGAAAAAAACATCAAAACATATAATAAATAATAACAAAGAATAACTGAGACCTAGGGCAGCTTGCCTGCCCTAGGTACCCTGTCGCCCCAGTTTTCCCTGTCCCTTCCTTTGCCGTTTCCTGCTGCCACACAACGCGTGTTTGTAACTCCCTCGCCGCGCTGTCGCGGTTTGCCCACTCTTCTGTGCACTCCCCTCGGCACCGCAGTCACAGTCACAGTCGTGATGCTAGCCCATCCGAGCGCGTGTGCACTCCCTCCACCGTGAACTCGGTGGCAGATGTCTTCTACTTGTTCCCACCTACCCCCGCATCTCCCATCGCAGCCATCGTGCAGGACAATGCCATCACGACGCTCGCCCAAGACGACGCGAACAAGACGCTGGTGGAGGAAGAGGATGCTGAGAAGGTGCAGGAAGACGGTGGCGAGACCCTGGTGCAGCCGGAGCACAGTGCTGCAAAGGTGGAGGAAGATGATATTTCACTTCTCTGAAGAACAATTCTCATCTACGCTATAGGCCCGGTTAGCCATTTATTTACGGGCTTATCTTCAATGGTCATATTTTGGTCCCACCATCCTCCCTCCCAACCTCTTCCCAACTCCCTCTATCCTCGCGGCAGCACACCCCACCAACCCCAATTCTCGCAGGCCAACACCACCACCGCCAATAAGACCCTCTCCGGGAAACTCACCCCTGTCCACTCCTGTTCCTCCTCCTCATTCGTCAACTCCCCCTGTCCTCGCAGCACTACACCCCATCTCTCCTACACCATCATCGCTGGGAACCTCACCCCCATCCATTCCCACTGTGTTTGCCGCTGGAATCTTCACCCCGTGGCACTCACCCGCAGCCGCTCCCTCTCCTGTTCCTTCTGAGGCGGGATCAGGGTCGGATTCCGATGCGAGCGACCCTACACCACCCTTGTGCTTATCTGATGTGATGAGTATAGTGCTGACGGCTATCCCAGAAACCAGTCAGCACGTTCGCGTGGGAAGCAGAAGGAGAGGATGCCAAATAAGCTGCACAAGACGAGGTGCAAGATTCAGAGCACTGACACTGACAATAAATCGGGTTCGGACAAAGCAGATTCGGACAAGGTCAAGTTGGACGTGGTGGATGCACAGGCAGCGGTGGCGTGGAAGGCGCAGGAAGAGTACGACGAGGAGGTGGCGCTGAGGCTAGCAAGAGAGCAGGAGGGGGAGCAGCTGCAGCCCAAGGAGCAGAGCGCAGTTAGGGAGTGACACGGGTGATACTGCGGGTGTCACGAGGTTACACCGTACCCGTACCCGTGAAACCCATCAACCGTACCCGTACCCGCACATTACCGTGAATTATAACCGTGAGTATCTAGTACACGGAGTTGAACCTAAGACAGTTGGGTTTGCCTCAAAAGATGGATTCAACACACATCCAACTAGACTACAAGAGCTTTGAGAACTTTCCTGCAGCAATACAGTCCAATTGAGTGCAATCAAGGAATGCTGATTTGATCAAACATCCTACCAGAAGAGGCACATACTATCTGTGTCTCTGTCCACCCACCCCGCGATCTCGACCTGCCCCTGCGGCCAACTATTTCGCGCTATCCGAATTTGAGCAGGCCTGGCACGAGGAGCGACATGAATAGCGCATGTTTGGCAATGTAGTGTGCGAGGACGAAGCGGGGTCTTACCTCTACGTGCTCATCGGCGGGATCCCACCACCGCTTCCCGTCTCCCTCATGGACGATCTGTCCCGCCACACTAGCTACCCCAACCTCGACCGTCAAGCATCAGTGGAAGACTTCATGCGAGACAAGTTTGTGGAGGTGGCACGGATAGTCCGCATTCAGTGCTACAAGGTGTTGGAAAATGGCTGAACCCAGATTCGAACCGGGGACCTCTAAGTGATTGCGCCACTAGTGCTCTTACCAACTGAGCTATTCGGCCGATAGTGTGCAAGGAACAAATCCATACCTGCAACACTCCCCCGGTTACCAAGCACTATTGGCTTATGTAACTCACAAAAGGGGGCACCATTTTTCCTCAGGTCACTCCCAGGATGCAAAGGTCTCTTTCACCCTTTGACTTACACTACTGTGAGTTGCTGCTACCATGTTGGAAAATGGCTGAACCCGGATTCGAACCGGGGACCTCTAAGTGATTGCGCCACTAGTGCTCTTATCAACTGAGCTATTCGGCCGATAGTGTGCAAGGAACAAATCCATACTGTAACACAAGGAAGCTATTGCACGCAATCGTGCAGCACAGGAGAACTTGCACACTGTGCAGGCTCTGCAGACAGCAATGAAAACACATGCTCACAATTATGAGACAGCTATAGCGAGAGAGGAGCAATGGATGCGCGCGTGATGTGCAGTGGCAGCGGGAAGCGGAGCGGCTGCGGAGGATTAAGGAGCACAAAAGCGGCTTGTTCGGGAAGAGCGTGACCATGCATAGTGTAAGCAGGCGGTGAGAAAGGCTGGGCCAGGTGGGGCAGGAGATGGCGGTGGAGGAGAGGATAGCAGCAGCGACGACAAGAGCGAAAGCGGCGGTGCGAGTGACAGAACAATGGCAAGGCGGGTAGCGGCAGTGAAGGTGGAGGGGACGGACTCCTCGGCTAACAACAATGCGCGCGGCAGGATGGGTTACCCAGGGGGCGATCACGGTAGCATGAGCACGCTCACCGAGCTCTCCAGTGATGACAGCCACGACGGTAATCCAAATCTACCCCTTCCTTCCCCGCTATGCCAAATGTAAAAAGTACCAGATGGTAAGTGTAATTTTGGCCTGACTTTCATTTTTGTTCATATCTCTTCAAGCCACCCTCCCCCTCCACCGACGACTCTGACTCTCCGTCACATGTCCCCTCTCTGTCCTCCTCCACATCTACACCCGTCAAGGAAACAAACAAAAAGGAAAACATTCCAACAGTATTGGACGTGAGGTCACTGCAAACCGTGCTGTCCTGGGTCGTCCAAAGTGAAGACATGTCGTCTCCTTTACCCTACGAGCCCGGACAAATGGTGCAGCAGCTGCGCTTGGGAGTTCACCAAACTCTGGCAGTCCATTAAGTGCGTAGGTACACACAAAATGAAGAACATGTTATGGAACACAATTATTGACGCTGTATGAATTCTTCTATGTTTTGTAGCATGCGGCGCTAACGAGCTTTCCAGTGTGGGTGAAGTGGAAAATATCAAAATCTGCGGAGCTGTTCATCCCTCCGACCACCCCCGCCTTACCACACAAATACAAACGATCATCACCACCCAAAAAGCGAAAAAAGAAGAGTTCATACATTCCGGGCAAGTGTATTGCCTGTCAAACTCAGTCATCAGCAACCATCCCAATTTACACATGTACGTTGAAGCGGTGGTGCTTGCCTTGCGAGAGCCACTTCCGAGATCAAATGTGAACTTGTGTGAAGCTGTCAAATCGCACGAGCGAACACCGCGCCCTCCGACACACCATGATCGATGAGGTGCAAACATCTCTTTCTCTGAAAATATTTCACTGAGGGAGAAGTTCAGTGGATTGTTGAACTCTGGTATTTGGTATGGTTTGGTTCGGACAATCATCTCTTGTTCTCGCCTCATCACTCTTATTGTTCTGGTACTGATCAGTGTCTTACTGTCTTTATTATCTTCACTAATACTGATCTCCTCTTATTGTTCTTATTTGTTCTAGTATCTATATAGGTAGCTAGTATGCAATGGATTTAGGCTTTTTTGCCTCCCCATCTGAGACCCACCTGCGACCATCCGCCTTTTCAGCTACCACCATCTGAGACCACTCCGCTTCCCGACACTAACATGGATTGCATGGATGCGCTCCACATCTAAGCTGTCATTCAAACCCCCAAAGGTAGCCATGCCTGAGCACGCCAAGGTGGAGCAGGGAATTGAGGGCTGCCGGCTAAACCCCCCAAATTCTTGCTGTATCAACATACCACGGCCCTGTGAGGAGCCGGGAACATCAAGACCGGTTCAACACTGCGTAGGCCCAGCAAGTTGACCAGGGTCCGATCGGCGAGACACCTGAAGAGCTGTTGATACACCAGCTGCAGTTTCTGGAGAAGGTGGGTCTATTTACGTTTCGGCCTGAATTGTTGACCAACTATTTCGCAGTTCAAGAAAACGCTATGAGACGAGTCCTCATTGTTCCAACTCAAGGCGGGCTTTGAACTAGATGTCGACAAAGCGGTGGAGTGTCACGTTGAGGGGTGCGACCAACCCGTGCAGCACCCGCATATATGTCCATGCAACGTGTAACTCTACTACTTTTGCCAGCCACACTGGACGCAGATCCGAAGCAGCAACACCATCTGTGGCCTGGGTACATATTTTCTACAGGCCTCATAGGCGGAGGCCGAATGACTGAAAATTACTGTCCACAAACAGCAGTCATCGTTGACATCATTCACAGCAATCTCTAGTGGTATTGGATCCGCTATGATTGTTGTCATGGATTTTTTTCGGCGCTACACAGCATCAGCCCTCAATTGCACCTGGTACTGGATCACCTGCACAAACCCCCCCAGGGTCTGCAACCTGTGTTGCAATCGATAAGTCTGGTTTATTTTCGATGAATTTGTTGAATTTAATTGCCTTTTAGCTGTAACGGCAAGCTCAGCACTGTCAACAAGGCTAAAGACACTCACGGGGCCGAAGCCAAGCGCGAGGTCCTCTGTTGTACCCTTATACCCAACGCAACCCCGTCTGAATTCGCTGGGTGGCCCGCCTGGCTTATTGAGTTCCTAAGGCTACATGAAAATTGGCCTTTGTCAGACCTTCCCACGGAATGGGGACTGCGGGATCATTGTCACTGGGTTCTGTTCCTAACTCACGCAAGCAGGCTGAGGGTTGGACCACTGCTTTGTTACTGGTGCACCAAGGCACAGGTTTCTGTTGGTAACCAACAACAACTCACACTACGGGTATGTCGAGCGAGATGGGCAGGTCCGAGTATGGTGCATGTGCGCAGGGGCAACCTGAGCGATCTGTAGTGCCGCTTCGAGGCTATGTACGACGCTGCAGTGCAGGAGATCGTAGACTTGCTGTTCAAGGCCATAGAGATTGACGGCGAGGCGCCACTTCAACAGCTATTCCAGGTGGTCGAGAACGAGCTGAAGTACCATGCATTGCTGGATGGATCGCATCGAGACAGCAGTAGTGGCGGGGAGAACGGGTAGGTGTCCCAGTCTGCAGCAAGTCCCTCAATAAACTCGATAATGTGGTGTACAAGACACCGGAGGTTGTGGAAGCTTTGAAAGGGAGTAGGGAATTGGGTCTGCACAGCATAATGCAGCATGTTAAATAATCCTCCTAGACTATCTGCACTTGCTGGGGCTGCATGAACTATCCTGAGAGCAAATCCATGACCTCTTCATAGACGACGAGGATCGGGTCTTCATCCACTGCTTTGGATGGCTTGTGGTACGGAAGTGTGATTCCAGAACACGAGCTGGACGAGGAGGAGGTGGACGGAGAAGATGTGGATGTCAAGGTTGATAGTAAGGAGAGCAACAATGAAGATGGTGGCTACGAGACCGATGCATGTGTATAATAGCGGGAGCAACCGTGAGGACAAGTGATCAGTGTACAATCTTTTTTCTTCTTCTTGGGACCTTTGTGTTATTATTTATGTTCTTCTCAATATATACAGCTGAACCAGTGTGGGTGGCTACAGAGTACGGATAATTGACCATGTATCTTTGTGACCTCGTACTTTCTGACTTCTATTTACCCTTATCTGGGTTTATACAAGTCTTCAGTTGTAAGTAATCTACCTCCTGAAACCCCTAAAAGTATCCCCCAGCTTGCCACAAGGGTGGAAAAGAACGAATTCTTTGACCCCATTTATGGGACCCATCATTGGTTGAAGAATATTATTTGCCACAAAGGATCATCTGGGCAAGGAATTCTGAGTACACAGAATACTTCAGTAGTGGGTAATGTACTTCAAGTGCGGGAAAGCATTGATTAT
The DNA here is from genome assembly GCA_029378385.1 of Mycena metata. Classification (NCBI taxonomy): domain Eukaryota; kingdom Fungi; phylum Basidiomycota; class Agaricomycetes; order Agaricales; family Mycenaceae; genus Mycena; species Mycena metata. The sequence goes on along the minus strand of JARKIB010000180.1, from coordinate 199,193 downwards.
TCGCGGCTGTCCTAGCCTCAACTCACAAGGATGGTCGAAGGATCCCGGACAAATATTCACATGAAATTAATTTATGGTTACAAGCTTCAAAGTCCGATTCATATCCGCTGCCAGTCGCTGATCAGCACTCAACCGCCTCTTCTTTAGCTTGGGCAGAGCTGCCAAATGCCCATCTTCTTCTTTTCTCCTTCTCGTGCATGCTTTCAAGAAATACCCTTTTCGAGCTCAGCGACCTGGTATTCAAAATCCTTGGTTGTGGTAGAATCCATGCCGGCTCGATGCCCACCAGGGACTGTGGGCAGCATACACCAACCTTTCAAGTCACAGATGGCATAAAATTCAGGTAATGTTGGATCACCGTAGCAAGGAGCAACTCTGCCAGAACAGTCAGCTAGCGCTTGAATATATACATAGATGGGAGTTGCTTACACATTAAGGCACCAACACTCACTTGATGCGCGTTGCTGCAATATTCAAGGGGCCCAATTGCAACTCGACGTGTCTTCTCAACGATGTATGAGAACAACATGTGCTTATGTGAGAAGCAGCATCCTTAACAAATGTTAGGTGAAACCTGAGGCCGAAATAGCAATCTTACTCGACACCGGTGATGCCTCGTGAGTTTTCCGGAAACGAGGTTATTGAGCACAGCTGTTGTGAAGCCTTGTAGGTGTAAATTGTGCGCTGAGGACTGAGTGCTTAATTCGGTACTGCCGAGGAACAAGGGGGTGTAGTGGTCAGGGCGAAAAAAGGTACAGTGGTCGACACCTTGAGAGAAAGATGAGAACAGGTAGGGAACAGAATCGAACTACTCACTATCCTCTAGAAAGAATTTAGTCAACTCATCACGTCCCTCCGAGACTACACCGCTAAGCTCTGTTCACATTACTTTCCCGTAGATCAGGTTCCCAAGGTTATGGTTGAGTGAAAAGCACCGTAGAAACGAGACTGGGCTCGAAAACATCATAAAGGGTAACTGCTCGTAACAAATCCATTGAGAACTTGACGATAGCTCGTCTACTTTGGCCTGTATTATCTCAAGCTCACCTCAAAACTCCACATAGGAATGTGAATAGCTCACTATATAATCATCGACAAGAGCGGCCATGCGGACAAGAAGGCATACACGGTCCTTCACGTATACTGTCTTACTAGAAAATTGTTTGTCTCAAAGTTCAGCTGATCAGTAAATTTTGAGTACACGAGAAAATGCATGCACCAGCCATCAAACACGTCAAGTCACATTGAGTCACGCTGAGGCACATTCCCGGCCCAGAATTTTAAGGAATAGAAAGGGAGGAGACGAGTTATAGTGACTCAAAGCGAGTCATCTTGAGTCACGACCAGCAGTATATATAAGGAGCCCAGAATCTCATTATGTAGCTTTTTAACTTAACCTGTAACCACCACCACATAGCTAGAAATTTATTTTCTTTGCTTAATTGTGCGACTCCTTGAGTTCATAAGTCTCGTGGCGACATCTACGTGCACGTTCAACCGTATTTGCTCAACACTGTACTGTATCACCCACCATCGAGGTGCTTATCACTGAGCTTGCTGATTGAGCTCTTTAGCGCATGCCTAACCATACCAATCCGAAGTCCGCAGTTCCGTACCGTTCTAAATCAGTGCCTGTCGTACTGTTCCGTCCCGTTTACTGAAGCCAGTGCCTGCCGTACCGTTTACCAGAGCGCGCCATACCGTTTCAAATTCTTGTGAATTGGAATTTATTGAGAGGTTTCCTCAATTAGGTTATTCCTCTGAACAACAATACTTCCGAGAAACCCGATAGAGAACTTTTTCTCTGTTGATCACTGGTTGTGGGGGCAAGATATCCAGATTTCATCGCTGGGCGGAGAAGACCTCTATTGCACCTTGTTCAGCTTTTGAACTGAGGTATAGATGGGAATAAACATACTGTAGACCAGTTCTTGAACAATGCAAGAACTGAAAGTATCTGACAGTGAAGTGTGCGGTTCGAGAGGGATTGGAGAAGACCTCTGCCTCAATTAAAAGTGGTGAGAGACCTGTGAAATAGGGTCAGACAGATAATCTGTACGTATGATTGCGACTCACCCACAAGAAAGAATATTTCTACTACAGTATAAACACTGATGCCGAGAAATACACTGTTTGCATCTCGTAGAGGGATGCACTGGCACATGTACGTCATGCACATGTCATTCCGGGCCGAGGCCACAGCTTCAAGTCAACTTCGGCTTGGAAATAATTTGGAAAGGAGTCGTGGGGTGGCACAAAGACTTGTAGAGATGCTTTAAATGGCCTGACATTATATTGAACTTGTCATGTAGATTTTGGTGTCAATTGCGATGCAGGGCGCCTGAGTGATACCTGCGAGCTCTGACAATACTAGGCGATACCCGGCGAGTTCTAGCAATACCCGGCGAGTCCTATTTCTCACTGGGGGTGAGCAGTTGGCCCCCCGAGGTCGAGGTAGTCTTTAATCCACCAGACAACAAACGGTAGTCAACCCGTTGATTCTGGGGTTAGGGCCCAAGTGCCTTACAACTGGGTGTTCAGTAAAATTAGCTTTGCATACTTACATCTCCCCACGGACTCTTTTATTACCTACCTCTTCTTCACACACACAGTTGGGTGCATTGTGTCTGACTCAGACGGTCACTCTATTATCCCTATACTCTCGAAAGAGGCGCTCTTCTCTGAGTGGAGGAGTGATGCTAAAGCCTACTTGCGACGCAAGGAGGTTTTTGACTGCTGTCTCAAAGCATCTTCGGATGCTGTGGCCACTGGGAAGTGTGCTGGCATCCTCTGGGGCATGCTGTCCAAAGATGTTAAGCCCCTTGTCAAGCAGCATGAGGACGACCCCAAAGCTTTGTGGGACCACTTGGAGACCATCTTTGCTCCAAGAAAGGCTGGAGCTCGCTTCAATGCCTATAAGACACTCACCTCCATCCATCTTCGGGAGGATGAGATGCTCTTGTCCCTCACTGGTCGTGTCTCATCTGCTATCCGTCTTTTGAAGGAGTCTAGGCCTAAAACCTTTAGGCCCTGCTCGGGTCATCGGGCTCATGGGGCCGCCTGGTTACGGTCTGCTCCACAAAACCAACCGAACCGGATTCACACGGGTTTCACACGTGGAGTCACTGTCGTCACATAGAGTAAATACATGTAAACACACTTCTTGTACGCGTCGCCCACCCTCTACTGAACCCAATGCCACCGAACAACCCCGCCATGACGCGTCTAATAGCACGCAGGGGTGCTGCCGCCCGTGCACGAGAGAAAAAACTCCGTGAACGTGAGCAACGGCGCAAAAGGCACCTAATCACAGCTCTGCTGTGCACCCTTGTCGCGTTCACCACCACGTCCCTCGGTCTTGCGGCTGAAAGCCCCATCCCTATGCACACCTCTCTCCTGACTGGCCAGATGTGGCTTGGTGAATTGCTCCGTGGCCATCCTGGCCGCTTTCGAGACCAGATGGGCGTCGCGAAGCACGTTTTCTATCGCCTTTCCTTCGAGCTGCAGGCATCTTCAGGCCTCGTCAGTACGAAGTATGTCTCTGCCGAGGAGAAACTTGCGACATTCCTCCACTTTGCACGTACGGGGTGTAGCACTCGGATACTTCAAGAACGTTTTCAAAGAAGTGCATATACAATCAATCGGTGTGTCTCTTTCTTCGTCTTGCAGTCACCACAAGTATAGAAAATTTTCAGGTCCCTATACACGATTCTACACCTTCTCATCGGCTCGTTTTACACAAAACATTTGCACCTCCCTGCCGACGAAACCCCGCCGGAAATTAAGGACAACCCCAAACTCTATCCATACTTTCGCAACGCCCGCGGTGCCATAGATGGATCGCATTTCCACGCGTGGGTCCTGGCAGAGAACATGGCCCGGTATCGCAATCGAAAGGGGTTCATTGGCCAGAACGTACTCGCGGCATGCAATTTCTCCATGCTCTTTGTCTACATCCTCAGCGGCTGGGAAGGAAGTGCGTCCGACTCGGCAATATTCGAGTACGCGCGCACACGTGATCTTGCAATTCCAGCTGGCAAGTACTATTTAGCGGACGCAGGGTTTCCTCTGTGTGACGCTTTGCTGACTCCGTATCGCAATGTGCGCTACCACCTCAAGGAATGGGGAACCGTTGGCCAGAGGTCGGTAATGAATTTATTGTACTTGTTTTGTACTGATTCTTGCATTTAGACCTAAAAATGCGAAGGAACTCTTCAACTTGCGTCATGCACAGGCTCGTAACGTCGTTGAAAGAATCTTTGGCGTGGTCAAGCGTCGCTGGTCTCTGTTCACGTCGGCGCCGGAGTATCCCATTGGTACACAGTCTATGTTCATCGCCGCAATTGGCGCGCTGCATAACTTTGTCCGCATCCACGATGGGGATGACGACGCTGAAGATCTTACCGAGGATGGGGCTCCAGAGCGGGAGGAGGCCCGACGCCTCAATGGCTTTATTGAGGAAAACCCGCAGGAGATTTCTCAGGAGGAGCTTGGGTGGAATATTCCTCCTGAGGAGACTGCGCGGGCCTCTGCGCGGCGTGACAGGATTGCAAATCAAATGTGGGCGGACTATGTAGCGTACTTACGAGACCACGGCGAAGAGCCCAATGCGTAGAATATAATTAGAATGTATCTACGAGACAAGCAAGTATCTAAAGATCATTTTCTTCGAGAATAGAACGGATGAATGCAGTACGTGTAGTTTTCTTACGAGACCCAATGTAAGCTTGTGCGACCGCCGTGTCCTTCGTGAAGAGCCGCATAACCGCCACCTCCTCGTTGTCCGAGAACTCGGCGTCATCCTCCATCAGCCTGATCGCGCGCTTGCGAACCTCGGGGCTCCCAACCGTATTGAGCGCGAGAGCGACGCGCTCGATGGCACCTGCCATCTCGCTAGCGGCCTCGGCATTGCGCTTGCGCTTCTTGCGAGAGGAGGCGGACGACGGCGAGGTGGCGGCACACTTTTGACGGGGACGGACAGGGGACGATGGTGTCAGGTCATTGTCGGGTGACTACAGACAACGGTATTAAATTGGGTGCATGAATAATAAGATGATAACGTACCCCTCGGGCGAGGTTGAGGCCATCGGGGCCGGGAGAGCTACGCCGCGGGGTCGCGGGGGTGTCGTCTTGGGTGGCGGGTTCTTCTTGACTGTCAGATTGTGTCAGTTGGCTGGCAGATTGTGTCGATTGGGTGAATGCAATTGTGGACTGAGTCTGCGACGCGCCACCGCCATGGAACGCGCCGGCACCAGTTGCAACAATGCCCTCCACCAGGTATAGGATGTCGTCATACAGGGGAAATGGTGTTTTCCGCCAGCGCTTTGCCTTGGAGTTTTTCTGTAGGGTATGAGAACATACAGCGCACAGGAAAAAAACAAAAGAAATACCGCAAGTAAAGCGGTCCAGACATCTTCGCTGGCCGTAACAAGCTTAAGCCCGTCGTCCCATCCAAATCCAGACAGCCCACGAAGCTTTTGAACAAAGAGGAAGGCTTTTTTCAGCTGCGGAGAAGTGAGATCATTATTGAGCGGGCATAAAATGTACTTGCGTGGCCGTAGTGGTCTTGAATTTTGTCGGCAGTCTTCTTGGGGCCTGGACTATCCTTCAGAGCATCGACACAGTGCGCCCACGTCTGCGGTTTCCAGCCGCTCTCCGATTGGAAACCTTGGTCCTTGGCCCACCGCAATTTCTCCACAAGAATGGCGTCGTCCGCGTCCGACCATTGACACCGCGCAGAATCACCTTTTGGAGCCATATGAGAGAGTCGAGTTTTGGGCGAAGAAATGCGCGGAGAGTGGTGTGACAGCCCCAAGAAACCAGAGCCGGCTCCACCGAGCACCACATCAGGCCCGTAACGATGAGGTAACTGGTTGCCAAGGCAGACGGTTTAATTTTGGGTGGGGCGGCCCCATGAGCCCGATGACCCGAGCAGGGCCTTACTCTGAATAACGCTGATGAGGAACTGCAAGCAGTGGTTCTTCTCATGGCCCTTCCTGATGACCCGAACTACTCTGTCCTCAAAGCACCATTTGAGCAGTCTCCGGACGATCTCAAAGTAAAGGACATTGAGCAGGCCTATGCCAATCATCAGGCATTTAGGACTGCGCATCAGGAGGGTGACACCAGTCAAGTTAGCCCTCTCTCTGGCCTAGCCATGGCCACAACCATCCCTTCCTCAAATCCACCCTTATCCCCTGCTGTTGCTCTTGCTGCTGCTCTTCTGCTGCCCGCTGAGAAGTGTGCAGCTTGTGGCAAGACAGGCCACATGCTCCTCCAATGCTTCAAGTTCTTGGACCTTATTGGAAAACCGCGTCCTGCGGGGGCAAAGTCTTATGTTGCGCCTAATGCAAGTCTTCTCGCTCACTCTGATTCACCACTTGCTGACGAACGTTGGAATTCAGACTCAGGCACCACTTCGCACATGACCCCTCATCGTGAGCGCTTGTTGAATGCCCGCCCACACAGGGTTCCAATCTTAGTTGCAAACGGAGTTATTGTCTACTCCGAGTTGAAGCTCTGTTCCATTGACTTCTCATCTGCATATCTGAATGGTGATCTGGAGGAGGACGTCTATATGACACAGCCCGAAGGATTCCCACAAGGAGAGCGGGGCCAGCTTCTCAAACTGCACAAGTCCCTTTATGGGCTTAAGCAGGCTGGTCGTCAGTGGAACAAGAAGCTGAATGCGAAGCTCCTATCTATGGGCTTCCGTTGTCTCCAGTCTGATCGCTCTTGCTACATCTACTCTGATGGCAAAGTGCGCATCATCCTCCCTATCTATGTTGATGATGGTGTTATTTCTGCGAAGAATGATGCCGATATTGACTGGGTGATTGCACAACTTGGCTCTTCATTTAAAGTCAAGGATCTTGGTCCCACAGAATGGTTGTTGGGAATCAAGGTCGATCACAACCCCGTGACTGGAGACATCCATCTCTCTCAGCGCCAATATGCGTTGAACATGCTTGAGCAGTATGGCATGTCCGATTGCAAGCCAGTCAGTACTCCAATGGAGCCTGGTCTTATCTTGACTAAGGACATGGGTGCAAAAACGGAGGAAGAGGCTAGGATGTATCGCGGTGTCTACTTGTCCGCTGTTGGCTCTCTGCTTTATCTTTCGAACCAAACTCGTCTGGACATTGCCTATCCTGTCAGTGTTCTTGCCCGCTTCAATAGCAATCCTGGTGAAGCCCATTGGAAGGCTGTAAAGCATCTAATGCGCTATATCAAGGGCACCCTTGACTACGGTCCTACCTACTCCAAGTCCTCTTCCTGAGTTCCTTCCTTCCTTACCTACACAGATGCAAACCATGGTGGTTGCAAGGACTCTGGGAAGAGCACTGGCGGGTACTTGGTCATGATGAATGGTGCACCAGTCAGCTGGCGGAGCAAGCTGCAGACCACTGTCTCTCTCTCCACCACCGAGGCAGAATACATTGCCGGTGTGGATGCTGGAAAGGAGATTAAGTGGATACGCAATGTGCTGTTTGAGCTTGGGTACAAAGTGTCCGTTCATCTCTGTTGCTCATGGACAACCAATCTGCGATTGTGGTGTGCAAAAACCCGGAGCACCATGGTCGTATGAAACATCTCGATCTCTGTCATTATTGGCTTCGAGACGAGGTGACCAAGGGCTATATCCGAGTTGAGTATGTACCCACTCAGGATCAGCTTGCGGACATCTTAACCAAAGCTCTCCCTCGTTCTACTGTGCAATTTCTCCGCTCACAGATGGGATTACGGTGGAGCTAGGCGAGACTAGTCTCGTCCCGGGGGAGTGTTGGGATCTGTGGTTGGACTCTACTATTCTTATGCTCCAGATCCTATATGATCCTATCCATGATCCTTATGATCCTAGTTGATACTTATCTGATACTTATCTTGCTTACTGATATCTCAGTCAGCATCAGTCAGCATTACTCATGCTGACTGATAGCTTACTCAGGACATTACTTATGCTTACTGATACTGCTTACTTATACAATGTAGATAACTATATAAGTAGCCTAGTTCTATCCTGGGTCCTCAGTTTCTTACTGTTGACCCAGGTGTGTTCTCTTCTCACATTCATCTAACAGAGTTTCTTACTGTTGACCCAGACCTCTGTGCTGCCTGTTCTAACACTGTGTGTGTCCCATCCCTCTTGATGTTCACTCCGCAACCGTGGACATATACCTTGCCTCTTGTACGTTCGCTCTTGTCTGAAGCCATCGAGTCCACACGGTGCACACATGCCCTTCATGCAGTGGTTGCATGCCCAACGCCTACCTATTTTCCCACCCTTCCCCTCGGTCCCATCGTACACACCCTCGTCCTATCTCTTTACATTGCTGCCATCTTCTCATCTCTCTCTGTCGCCCTCCTTCCCATCCCTCCTCCTTCTCCCCAAACCCCTTTCTTACCCCATTCATTGTATACACTACTGCATACATACACATCTTTCCCCTTCTCCGCTGCATCCCGTCTCTCGGCTGGCTTTTATCCCACCTGTGCTCACTTATCCAACCCAGTCAAGCGCAGACTGACTCGCGCTTGGGCTCACACTCAATGCAGATCTCACATGCATGTAGGGATGCCGGCAGGGCCGGAGTGCACACGTACACCTATTCTGTGTTGATGTCTGCACCTAGATGCGGTATCCACCCCGAGTTGATTTGCTGGCACGAACTAACCTTTGTGGTAGGCTCAGCCTTTTTGCCGGTCACCCACACTGCTCTCTCCCCACTTTCCCTTCTCCTGCCTCTCTCCCTCCCTTCTGTTCCATCCCCTTGCCTCCCTTCTTTCTCTTTCCACCCCGGTCTATACCCATACCCATGTTTATACATAACTTTAGAATACAATCTATCTGCCAAAAGCCATGCAATCCTGGTCAGTCAAGGAAAGATTGCACAGGGATTGAGTTGAAGAAAAATCATATCTGGGGTCGAGGATTGAAGGGATTGAGGAATTCAAGTATGTTGCAACGAAAGCACAAAGTAGTGTCGATTTTATGTGAACTGCAAAAAAAAAAAAATCAGCGCCGATTCGACTTGACCACAAATAGAGGTGTGTACATGCTTTTAACTCAATGATACAATTATATTTGTTTGTATTTGGCACACCCACACAGATCAATCATTAGCTGTAAAATATTGAAGAGAACTTCAATTTAATTTGGGACATTACCTACTTGGTGCAACAAAATTCAGTGTGGATCCTTTGATTTGAAGGAAGGGACGTTAGCTGGGAAGATCAGCTCCCACAAGAAAATAAGGTAGATCAACCAGAGTTGTTGAATGAATTTCACATAAGAACGGGGAATCTGGGTGAGTTCAACGAAGGGAAGGTCAGTCATGCAATGAACTAAAAGGAAAGCTTACCTCAGGGTGAGTTCGCACCGGTGCGGCTGTTGGGATTGGGGTGGAATTGCAGGGCAGTGTACTCTAAAACTGATTTCCCTCAGTTCATGAAGTAAGATGAAATAAATTCAAGACTCACCAAAGTTTGAAGGTGAGATTGACTTGCATGCTGTTGAAGCTCGAAGACAAGGCATAAGGGAAGAGAATTTAGATAACTACAGGGTTGGTCAAATGTTCAATCCGAAATTGAAAGCTTACGCGGGGTTGGAGATTGCACTCCGGGCCAATATTGGACCATTTTGGGATAATTGGGCAGATCACATTGACGGTCTCATGTTGTCCTACAATAGTATGCCCCACACAAGCACCGGGTTTTCACTGGCATATTTGCTGAGAGGTTGCAATCCAATTACAGCTAGTTCAATTCTCACAGACCTGATCTATTCCCAGACCATCTTCTGTGGATGTCGATGTGAGGGGAGAATCAGTAATGGTGAACAATGAGAAAGTACAGGAAATGATAGAACATTTCGAGGCTGATCACACTCGAGCTAAAGAGGCTTTACTGCTGGCTCAAGTTGGCACTCCACTTAAAGCCAAGAACATGGTCGGCACTGTAAACCACTGCGTACTTGTCGTCCCCCAAGGCCGTTCCCACATGGTCTCCCTCTACCGCCTGTCCACCTCTTTCAAAATCACAAAAAACCCGTTGAAGCTCCGCTGCACCCCGCAGGTCGGCGATGACATTGCGTGGTGGCAGAAGGAACTCTCCCGTGACAAGGTAGAACTCAAGATCAGGGAACCTCCACCAGCGCTACCGGACGAGATCTTTGTCGACACGTCGACGTTGTGGGGTGTCGGGTTTGTGCATCGCAGGAATTGGCTAGCATGGCGATACAAGGAGGGATGGCGTGTCGACAAGAGGAATATCGGCTAGGGCGAGATGATCGCCGTCGAGTTACCACTGCGTGCGGTCATCGCCGCCAGAATGAAGTCGGTCCATATAGTCTTCCGTTCGGACAACCAGGGTGTCATCGGCGCGCCTGCAGCGGGTCGTTCGTTCGGAATCCAAGAGAACTTAATCCTTCAACACATCTTGCAGCTGTTCCACGACTACGACATCTGGTTCTCAATAAGGTATGTACCGTCGGTGGATAATATCGCAGACGGCCCGTCAAGGGAAGTCCTCCCATCGCATTTCCAGCGTTTCGCGTACCCTCCCCCGACTTCAAGGCACTTAAAGGACTTTATTTACCTTGTGTAATAGTTCGTAAATTGTAAAGTTTTGCTGTGGAACAAACAAGCGTGACCCGCTGTGATGTGTTGTGACAAGGTTCAAATCTCCTTGCTTCCCACCACATTGCTCAATGCCAGCACACGCAAACTGGCTATGGATTCTTCGTACCGCATCATTCGCCAGATGAAGGCCAGTGCTTTCACCTCCTCCAAAGCCCGCAGACACGGAAAAACCCGCGCTTCATCCATCTCCAACGCGGCGAAGGCTAAAGTCGACCTCACCATCCAGCTGGCCTGGGCCCAGTCGACGCTGGACAAATACGGCAAGAGGTTCGAAGCCTTTCACGCCCTCTGCGACGCCGAATCCATTGCAACGGACCAACACCCAGCAAACGAGTTCCTGCTCTGTGCATTTGTGGCGTCCCGCATCGGGGAGATCGCAGGAAGCACAACGAGGGGGAAGCTGGTGGCAGTGAAGGCGTGGCACGTTATCAACAATGCCGAGTGGTACGGGGGCATTCGTTTAAGGTACGTGCTACGCGGGGTGGAGAAGGAGGGCCTAGCGTCCAAGGACCCCAGACCACCGGTCACAGAGGAGATGTTGTGTGCACTCGACGCCGACCTCGACCACTCGAACCTGCTCGACGCGGCGGTCTTCACAGCAGCATGCTGCGCTGTGATGTGGACTGCAGTTATTGTACTAGAATCTGGCCGTGGAATTACAGTCAAACTGCAATACAAATGTTGTACGTCCTCTAGAGGGAAATAAGCGGGCTGGAAGCGCTCTTTTACTTCTACGCAATGATAATTTTAAATGGTGGTAGTGGTGTATACAGATTTCTCTTCTGCGAGTAGCAGATTTAGAGAAGGCGCTAGGTTCCTCGAGAGTTTGGTCTCTCGTTGGGGGCTAGCCTTCCGAGAAAGACGCGATGGGAGATTCTTCTACACTCGCGTGAAGGATTGGCGCTCTGCGATGTGAAGTACGCTCCTACTCGGTAAACCCGGGTATTGTGGTGTTTTCGTATCTCCTTGCTTCGTATAGGGTGCGCAAGCAGTTTCTTCAGAATTGGGTGAACGTAGCGCCGTCAGATTGTAGCGCGCTCTTTCACAATCCGAATAATAGTGCGTGCGCGAATAGCCGGGCGCGAGGCACCTTTCTAGCTAGTCGAGAAAAGTTCGCCGAATTGGATGGGGGAAATGGTATAGTCGAGTTGGTAAAAAACGCCTTCTTGATAAATGCGCCCTACGCACGCAAGGTGTGCATTATGAGCGCCGAAAGTCAACAGTTACACGCAGCCTGAGTAGGTCTGCTGGCTGTTTGGAGGATCGCACCGCGCTTTTCTTCAACTGAACGTGCGCTTCAACACCTGTTATTCCCAACGTTTCCTCCTTTCTTGTCTAGGAAGTTTGTCGCACAGTTTCTATTCTGTACAACCGCGGTCAAGGTGACCCTGTTACCCCACTCTCGTGAAGGCACACTAATATATTTGATTTGACAATGTACTGGATTAGCGCCTCCCGTTTTAATGGGAGCACCTTTCCTTTAGCAATATGCAGTGGAGGTAATTAGATGCCTTCTCCCTCCTTCGCGCTCTCCTTATATACCTATTCCCTGCTTCCCCATTTGTCCATCTCAGGTGGCTTTCTCCAAAGCGCGCTCGCACTCTTTTCTTCAAACCACGCCGGCCTTTCCTTTGAACAGCGCAGCACCTCGCGCCTTTCTTCGTTGGAATAGCACCCCGCGCCTTCTGTCCCAGCGGCGCCTTTTTCCTGCGCGTGGCGTATTCTCTGTTAAGCGTCTTTTTCTAGTTTGCTATCGCTCCCTGGGTGACCAGGTATCACGGTCAGATAGCACAGTGGTTAGTGCACAGACGTCTTGATTATGGAATGCCATGTCGTCCGCCACCCTCGTTCGATTCGGGGTCTGTCCACACGGTAGCTTCGTTCAAGGTATACCCTTGAACGAAGCACCTTTTGTTTAGTGCACGGCACCTTTTTCCTGTCTTTTGGTAGGGGCGCTTCGTAATTATTTTCTATCGCGCCTTTTTCAGATGGCTCAAGTTTCGAGCTGCGAATATGGCCCAGTGGCGTATGGTATCGCGCACAGTCGTTATTGCAACGCTATTTCCTTTAACTGCGAGCTCCTCATTCGATTCGGGGTCTGACCTTTAAAGTGGTAGCGTTCACGGAACGAAGCTACCTCTTTTTATTTGCGACAGCGCGCCTTTATTCTCTGAACCATCTGTAAGTGCGCCAGTGGGTTCTGCCGCGCGCGCCCCTTGTAAGCTTTGAGTGCGCCGGAAAGCGCACGGTGCGTCGTCAATTTCCCAAACTGCGCTAGTGTTTTCGAATGCCCTGCGAGTAAGTGCGCCTGCAACTTCCCAAAGCGCGCCAGTGATCTAGCCGTTAAGTTCCAAAAGTGCGCCGGCGATCTAGCCGTCAAGTTTCAAAAGTGCGCCAGTGATTTCCATCAGTGATTTCCAGTGCAAGTGTGCCAGTGACCATACTTCGACCCGTCGCCCTGAAAGGCGCTTTTGTTCTCCGTGGCAGGGCGTCTAGAGCTAATCACAAAGTGATAGCTCACAGCGCGTTCTGGGGCCAGCTCCGCCTTGGCGAGATCCTTTCAGAAACACAAGGCGCGTACAAGGCCGGCCGCATCCCAGTCCATGCGGACCTCTATCCCCCATCCTCGCCTTCGGGCTCACGCATTCTCCAACTACCCTACACAAAGACCAAAGGCGAACGCGGCGAGGACGCCATCCTCTGTTGCCAACATGCCCACCTGGCCCTCAACGACCTTTCCCCTGACTCCCCGCTGTTCTCGTACAAGACCAACGACGGGCGCCTACTTTGCCTCACGCGGAAGAAGCTCATGGAACACTGTGACCAGGTGTGGAGCAAGCATGTGTACCCGTGCCTGACGGGCCACTCGTTTTGCATCAGCGGCACGACGCAGCTACTGGTCGCAGGTGTCAACCCAGATGTAGTACAGGTGATAGGATGCAGGCACTCTGAGGCGTTCAAACTTTACTGGTGCAGGCTGGATATCCTGGCACCACTTCACGGGGAGTTCGTAGACATATAATTGTTTTGTATTGATATAGCAATGTAAAGGAAATTTCTACTCACTAAAAGCTTCGTGTGTGGGGTTGTCCCCATGACGCGCTTTGCCGGGGACGCACTTTCAGCTCGTTGTGGGTTGTCCCCAGCTGCGCGCACTCATTGCGCTGGTCAAACTGCCAACTAACGCACTATTTCGTCCAGCTCACCCCCACATGGGCAGGAATAAGTGCACAGCACGTAGTTCCACACGGCTAGAAGAGGTGGCGAAAGGTCGGAAATGGGAGAATCCACGAGTGAGGCACGAGCATAGGGGATGCAGGGTTTCCGTCCCAGAGAGCCGGCCCGAAACACTGGCGTCAGATAGTGCCGGTCAACAACAACAAAGTGTTGTTCTTCTTGACCGTCACACCCACATCGGTTTCGGCCAGCTCGCCCAGTCGCCTTGCTCCTCCCCTCAACTCTCTGCGCCCACCCACCCGACACCTGTAGCGCAGTTCTAGAGGTTCGTTTTTTCTCTCTCTCGTGCTTTGCACAAGTCCCTGCCCGAGTGCGAGCAGCTGTGTTTTTGGGTTGTCCCCAGCTGCACGCACTCATTGCGCTGGTCGAACTGTCAACTAACACACTGTTTCGTCCAGCTCAACCCCCACACGGGCAGGAATAAGTGCACAGCACGTAGTTCCGCACGTCTAGAAGAGGCGATGAAAGGTCGGAAAGGTTGTGATGCAAATTTTCGGTGGATACCGGGGAGTTGTTGGGGGAGATCCTAAGGATTAGAATGCACCATCACTGGAACCTTCAGTCTGCTCGCGGGTCAGGGAAATTAAATTCGCCGAAATTGCCGGAAATTGCCTAGTCCAGCACCTTGCCCCAGTTGACCACGGTTGTAATGCAAATTTTTGGCTGATACCGGGGAGTTGGTGAGGGAGTTCCTAAGGATTAGAATGTACCATCGCCGGAACCTTCAGTCTGCTCGCGGGTCAGGGGAATTAAATTCACCGAAATTGCCCAGTCCAGCACCTTGCCCCAGTTGACCACGTTTGTGATGCAAATTTTCGGCTGATGCCGGGAAGTTGTTGAGGGAGTTCCTGGACTGGGCAATTTCAGCAAATTTAATTTCCCTGACCTGCGAGCAGACTGAAGGTTCCGGTGATGGTACATTCTAATCCTTAGCAACTATCTCAACAACTCCCCAGTATCAGCCAAAAATTTGCATCACAACCGTGGTCAACTGTGGCAAGGTGCTGGACTGGGCAATTTCGGTGAATTTAATTCCCCTGACCCGCGAGCAGACTGAAGGTTCCGGTGATGGTGCATTAGGATCTCCCTCAACAACTCCCCGGTATCAGCCGAAAATTTGCATCATAACCGTGGTCAACTGGGGCAAGGTGCTGGACTAGGCAATTTCGGTGAATTTAATTCCCCTGACCCGCGAGCAGACTGAAGGTTCCGGCGATGGTACATTCTAATCCTTAGGAACTCCCTCACCAACTCCCCGGTATCAGCTGAAAATTTGTATCGCAACCGTGGTCAGCTGGGGCAAGGTGCTGGACTGGGCAATTTCGGCAAATTTAATTTCCCTGACCCGCGATTCCGGTGATTGTGCAGTAAAGTCTTTTAGAGCTCCTGTGCCAACTTCCTTGGGCTTACAGCAGCAAATCATACACAGATCCGACCCCAGTGAATTTGACCAAATTCTGCTGAATTCCCCCCGCAAGTCCCCCCTGCTATTAGACTGAGATGGCACACACTCTGAGCACCTGATAAGCACCTTTAACCCCAATGTGAGCCACCACCAATTATGGTTTTTGTTCATTTAACAGCCCCTCACCCCCCCCCCACTGAGTTTTGCCTGGCAGTCTGAAGAGCTTAGCTTTGATTACAAGGGTAGCAATTCCCCCACTCTAACACTGGCTGTAGTGCCTCTCTTTAATCCATTGCTATGCAGAGCACCCCGAGTCGACTCAAACAACTTCTGTCTTCTCTGGGGCTCCATTCTGCTTGCATCATCCCTTGTGCCACTCAACGGTACACACAGTTGTACTGCTTCAATTCAACATGTCAGTTTTAAGCCAGGTTTCAAGTTTTTCACCAGTATTTTCTTCAGCTGAAAAACTGGTGAATTTGTGGTGAAAAACTTGAAATATTTCTTTCAAATTTTCGCCTGGAAAACTTACATTCAAATTTCAAGTTTTTCACCTCAATTCCGGGCGAAAAATGTCTGAGAACTGCTTTGACTTCTTCACCTATATTTCCCCTGCAAAAGGTGGTGAAAAAAACCCTGAAAAAAGTGAAACCAGGTTTCAAGTTTTCCACCACCTTTCTTCGAATATTTTTCAGCCATTTTTCATGGATTTCTCCCGTGAAAATTGTGGTAAAAAAGGTTTTGAATTTTTCACCATCATTTCTAGCTCCACATTGCTAGCTGGATCTACGAGAGCTTGCTCCGGCTAGAGTAAGCGTAAGATAAGGAAGACGGCAAGATGGAGGACACCTTCCTTCCGGGCTTATGACCTGTGACCCAAAGTCACAGGTCACATCTTTTCCTTCGTCCTCACGACGTCCACCTCGTCCCGGTTGACCTCGTCTGGCACGCGGAGTTTTTGTCTAACTTTAGGGGCTTTCCTTTTCTTCTAGACATCAAGCTGGCTCCCCACTTCTGCTTCTACTTGTACTCTCCTGCACCGGCCAACGACTCTGGATTTTTTGACTGATATAAAATCTGCTTTTCGGCTTAATTGGGATTAGAGGCCGAGACTACGGCATGCGGAGGATCTCACACATAATTTCAACGCTTGGGCTTTCTGGGGCGGGTTCTCTTGTATATAGA
The DNA here is from genome assembly GCA_029378385.1 of Mycena metata. Classification (NCBI taxonomy): domain Eukaryota; kingdom Fungi; phylum Basidiomycota; class Agaricomycetes; order Agaricales; family Mycenaceae; genus Mycena; species Mycena metata. The sequence goes on along the minus strand of JARKIB010000180.1, from coordinate 182,726 downwards.
TTTACAGTACCCAACTGATTGCCCTGTCACTGTATGGTGATTGCCTTATTCTTGGGGGTGTGTGTGTGGGAATTGCCCCGCTGCTCTATGGCAATTGCCACTATTCTATGCTGTGTTAGTGATTGCCTCACATGCATCATGGTGATTGCCTCCTATTCCATGGGTGTGTGACGATTATCTGCCCTACTGCACGGGTGTGTGCGGCGATTGGCCCCCCCCCTATTTTGCGGTCAGCGCCGATTGCCTCAAATAATACCTGCCAGCAACTCGAGAGCACACTGGCCCCGGGAAATATTTACGCTGAGTCTTTCATACCATCAACTCTTTCCTCTCTCTTTGTTTCCGCATTTCTTTCTCTGGGCGCACTTTCTTTTTTGTACCAGATACCTTGGTATCAAACCTCTTGACACTGTGATATTGTTTGGCACCGATTACTCGGTTATTTTATCTCCTGGCGGACACAGCTCTGCGGGCCTTCTGTTCTGTGCCGATGCAGCCTTGCGGGCATTTTGACTATATCCTCTCAGTACCGACGCAGCTCTGCGGGTATCACATCTGTCGACGCAGCTCTGCGGACAGCTTTCCTGGGCCGACGCAGCTCTGCGGGCTTTCCATTCTGTATCTTCACAGCACCCTCTGCGGATATATCTATTTTCCCGCCGAATTCGATTTGGTCCGCTGTGTCCTATTAGAATTTCCAGTGTCTCGATTTTGTTTGGCCTGGTCTCTGGACCGCTGGGGAAGGGACCCCATTCTCATTCACATCCTTCTTCTCTCCGCCTTTTTCTGTCACACCACTCCTCTTGTGGTGTTTTCGGTCGTCTCTTTGATTTGCCCTTCAAGCGAGCTTTGCTCTTGGGAGTGTTGCTCCGGTTGTGAGATCTTTTCCTTCGTGCTCATGACGTCCACCTCGTCCCGGTCAACCTCGTCTGGCACATGGATTTGTCTTTTCTAGATCTGGTGGTCCTTTTCTCTAGGTCTCACACTGGCTCCCACCTCTGCTTCCACCTGTACTCTCTGGATCTCGCGATGACTGGGATGGATTTCTGACCGATATTGTTAATTTATTTATTTTTCTCGGCTCGCTCGGAGTTAGATGCTGAGACTACAGTGACAGCTCGCACACAATTTCGACACTTGGGCCTGCTGGGGCGGGTCCTCTTGTACGTAGATTGTCAGTACCCGATCGGGTGCTAACTGGGGTGTGCGTGGTGATTGCCCGCCACTTCATGGCTTGCTGGGGCGGGTTCTCTTGTATATAAACTGGCGGTACCCGATCGGGTGCTGACTGGGGTTAACTCAAGAGAATGGCTCCACCGGAACTTACACTGAGTGTCTCATACCTTTAGCCCTTTTCTCTCTTTCTCTTTCGGTATCTATTTCTCTGGGCACACTTTATTGTGTGTTAAACCTTTCTTCGAGAAGATTGTTCAGACTGTCCCAGCCTTTTTGACGCCGGTTTGCGCCGGATACCTTGGTATCAAATTTCTAGACACTGTGAAATTGTTTGGCACCAATTATTTGGTTATTTATGTCCCGTGCCGACACAGCTCTGCGGGCACTTTTGGTTATATTCTCCGGGCCAACGCAGCTCTGCAGGTCTTCTGTCACGTGCCGACGCAGCTCTGCGGGCACTTTGACTATAATCTTTTGATACCGACGCAGCCCTGGGCGCATCACATCTGTCGACGCAGCTCTGTGGACACTTTTCTCGGGCTGACGCAGCTCTGTGGGCTCTTCCTAATACCAACGCAGCTCTGTGGGCTCTTCCTAACACCGACGCAGCTCTGTGGGCTCTTCCTAACACCGACGCAGCTCTGCGGGCTCTTCCTAACACCGACGCAGCTCTGCGGGTATATATTTCCTTCTGCCGAATAGGATTTGGTCCGCCGCGTGCATATTCATATTATCCTACTCTCCGCTTTTTCCTTCGCACCACTCCTTTTGTGGCGTTGTTGGTGGTCTCTTTGATTTGCCCTTCAAGCGAGCTTTGCTCTTGGGAGCGTTGCTCCGGTGTGGTGTTTCTAAGGCTTCATCTTCGTCTCCCGAAGTCCCTGGTGCGCCTCGTGTACGAACTTGACCACACAATTCCAGAGTCAGATTATTTGAGCCTCCGCTGCTCGGCTTTCATGCTGCCAGCTGAGCGCTCCTGTTCTGGATTGGGTCGTTGAGCTTCTCGCTCGAAGGTAGCGTCAAGTTCTCCCCAAACCGAAAACTCTCCCAATTTTTGGCATACTCATCAGACTCGCTCTGATTTATCACACATACTTCTCATTATTTGCTTGCTCATCATGTCTCGTATTTAGCAGTGTCCTCGCAACTAGTCTACCTTATCTGGGTCAATTTGAGCTGAAAAGTTGGTATGAAACCTTATGAATTTTGCTTCAAGTTTTTTACCTTGAATTTCACCGAAAATAGTGGTGAAAAATGTTTAAATTTTTCAGCCACTTTTCTAGTCAAAAATCTCTGAAAAACTTCTGGAATTTATGATGATAATTTGGTATGAGCTCTTATGAATTTTGTTTCAAGTTTTTCACCTAGAATTTCACTTAGAATTGTGGTGAAAAATGTTTAAATTTTTCACCTTTTTTTTCACTGAAAACTGTCTGAAAACACAACAACATTTTTCACTGTGAATTGTGCTGAAAAATTCGAATCTCCTAACCAGTGTTTGGTTTTCTGACTGCCAAAATTTTGCCGCTAACGTAATGTTCCCATGCTCATATATGATAATTGATCGGGTGAACGTTCTGGGACTTAGACGTGTTTTGGCATATAATGTGCCTATATAGGGTTCAAATCACTCCCTACGGTGGAACTACTTCTCAGAAATATGTATTTATTGCTGTTTTCAAATATAATATAATGACACGCTGTGATGCGGACTGCGGTTCTGTGAACTGCCTGACCCGGGGTGGGTATAGTCAAGTAGTGTTTTACAGAATTTAATTCGTCCTCTAGGGGGAAATTGCTCTTTCGCGGAGCTGCGTAGTTTTAAGGTACGCTAATGCGCGATATATAATTTGTGGTGCGTGTGTGTACAGTTCTCTCCGTTTGGATTGAACGCTTTGCCAGGTTCCTCGAAGATTTAGTTCTTCGTTGGGGGCTAGCCTTCCGAAGGTACCGCGGATGGATAGTTTTCTACACTTGCTCGAAGGGTACGCTCCGCAATGCGAATGCTGTTCCGTTCCGGAGTACTCGGGTTATCTGTTATGCTTTATCCACCCGTCTCGAACGTATCGGACGGCAGGTCTCTTCAGTACGGTGCAACACTATACGGATGGCTATAGCGATTCCCTTCGTAGCCTAGTTTCTCCGTTGGTGAACGCCTTGAAACGGAATCACTTCCGTTTCGAAGACTCGGGGGTGAAGTGTGCGAATTGAATGGGGGAAATGGTATGATCGCGTAGGATAGGCCTTCCGTGTACGATGGGGTGGGTTCCTCGCAAGGATATGCGCTCGAACTCCGAAAAGGAACGGTTGCACGAAGCCAAGTTAGGCGACTGGCCGTTTGGTGGTGTGCCGCGTTAATCTACTTCCGCGCGCTTTCAACTCCGGATTGACTATATTTCCCCCGTATCGATTTATCGAAACGGAGGTGAGACGGACGGGGTTTCTTGACAAGCCCTGGCCTTCTAGGTGACCTTGGTTTGTCCTACTATTGGGCGGCACGACCCGTAGCGGAGTGTATTTTAATTTAGTTCCCCACCCTGGTGTACTTCAGGGGGAGTAGCTTTAGGTAAATGCAGTGGGAGGTAATAAGATGGTCATTCCGTATCTTACAGCTGGCTTTTATACTGTACTCTGTCCGATACTCGCGCGCGTATTTATCCCTTTAATTGGAAACGGATGTTCCACCTTTTCAGTTCTGACTCGCCTCTGTGATCGCCCACGCGTTCCCGATTCCGAAGGGGTTAGAAATTGACTCGGAGCAGCCTCGTGTCGCATCCGTTTCCCGTTTCAGCCACCCCGTTTCCCAAGAACCGCCTCAGTTCTCCGTTTAGTCGCCCCGTTTCCCACAGCGCAACCACTTCGTCTCCGTTTGGTCGCCCCGTTTCCCATAGCGCAACCACTTCGTCTCCGTTTGCCCCCCCCATTTCCTTCCCTAGTACCGGCCAGGTGGCGGAACGGCAACGCATGCGAGACAAATAAGAGAGCCTGTAACGTTTCCTCGCAAGGTCTCCGTTCGATTCGGGGTCTGGCCTTGATACACCATCAAGAAACTTTTGCCTCCGTTTCGTTTTTGAGTGAATGCGCGTCGAGTTTTTGAGTGAACGCATTGAACGGCCAGATGGCTCTACAATATTTTCCTGCTTGCTTGTGGGTTTCCTATTGATTCGGAGTCTGATGTTCGGCCAGGTGGCGGAATGGTAACGTGCGCGAGACGAATACGTTATGGGGTCTGGCCTTGCTGACGCAGAGGATCCTTTTTGCTTGTGGTCTCGGTGAGTACTCGCGGTCAGATAGTGTAACGGTAACACGCTTGGACTCGATACATTGGGATGGAGCGATTCTCCAAGAGAACCCTGTTCGATTCGGGGTCTGGCCCTGGTGGTGGTGTATCCGATGCTTTTTATTGATACGGAGTCGCTGTCGTGAGTATGATTTTCCTCCCGTTTGGCCGCGTTCAGAGCGCATCACAAAGTGACAGCTCACAACGCATTGAAAATAAAAATAAAAAAATAAGGAGGATGCTGAAATCCTTGGTGGCAGCAGAATGGGGTGAATGCTAGGGCAATGCAAAGCTCTCAAGAGAACTCAACACTAAAAACCACACAACACACACTGTGCATTGGCTTACTTGATCGGCCGACAAACTCGGCCGACGCGAGGAAGCTTGGGAATTTTCCGAGACGTCGGAAGGTCCTCGGGTTGTCTTCCCGAGGTTGGGTTCAACGCAAGGCTGGTTTGCTGAGTGTTGGCCGTTTACCCTGCTTCATGTTCGCCTCATGTTGTCTCAGCCCCTGGGCTTCTTTGATACTTACAATACTAGACTTCCATATTTGGACTTTACCTTGTTGTTGAGTCCACATGCTCCCCATCCGATAACGCTGGATATTCCCACTACTATACTAGAACTACTATTTAATAGCCTTAGAGCACATCCTGTTCTTCAGTTTAATAATTGAGTTGCTTTGCCCTCCCTGCATTGCCTCTGGGTTCCTTACGACTTCTCCCCCACTTGCTCCTCTCCCGCTGTAGCGTGAGTAGTAAGCTCACCCTCACTCCTGTGGTGTTGTGTTACTCTGAGCCGTCAGTACTCCTCCCGACTAGTCGGGTAGTTTCCCAACCCGACATCGCCCGACCCAATCTCGTCCTGATCTGCCCTTGCTGCTCGCTCGGCCCCTTGTTCACCTCCCCTCTGGACCTGGACATAACACCACTGGTCTATAACTACCACAACCTTCAGTTTTAATAGGTTATGGGCCCTCACACTCTACCTGTACTCATACAAACTTGAAAATCTGCTCTTGATCTCGGAATTAGCCCTATCTTTACCTAGTCGACCTTTCTGGCACCCAGCCGTCCTAGTGCTCAAGAACAAAATTTCACTCGCAAGACCAATACATTATATGTCATACCACAAAACACTACCAGACCAAGGGAGATCAAGGGAGATCATAATATTTGCCGATTCAGACTTAAACGTCGACATTATTCAAACTTTGAATTGGATCCACACCCTGGAAAGCTGTGGCCGCCGAATTTAATTTTCATGAGATATGCATTACCATCTCCACCACTCTCTGCCTGTCGCATCTGGTCCTGTTTTTTCCTGGGTAATTCAACTCGACTTTGCATCCACTCGCACTGGTGTACACCGGCCGTCTGGCACTCGACTTATATTCACACTCTGGATTTCTTCTCCACCGGATTTCAACCTACTCCAAGTTCCATGGCCGCAAAATCTTAATGCATAGAACTATGCCTGCCGAATGTTTTCACGCTCTGCATCATGTGACCCAAAGACAGACCTTGTTTCACATATTCTTCAAGTCTGGAATATCCATGATTCTAGGGCCAATCTCCCTTCCAAATCTCCGGTCAAAGGGGACAGCACTTCTGAGTGACCGTTGTTGGTGCAAATCACCTTGAACCATACTGGCTGAGGACTGTTTACAGCCTTCACTTGTCTCACTGCTCGTTTCCCATCCCATCGCTCCGATAATTATCGGTCTTTTGACTCTAGGATTAATCTCAAAAATCACCGCCGACTCCAATATAATTCTGTACAGATCATCAAATTAATTTGTTGCTGGAACTGTGCTTGAGAGCACCGGAAGCGGTTACCATCTAATCAAGATCAAGACCTTCAACTTTCGCATCAGGTTAAGTACTGCACACTCAGGGATACGCGGACCCGCTTTACAATTGATATTTCATTCAAAGTCTTGTGCTCATGATCAATTCAAGAGCTTTAGCACTGCAATCCGGCCTTCAATTTCACCACCAAAGTAGTCTCGCTGGTTCAACTTGGGATCGAAAAAATGTTTCAGGTTCAAAATTGAAGCACAACACTACTTTCCACAAGTTTAAAGCAGGAGTTGAAGAACCACAAATGCATTGCAAACTTGAACAACAATTAACTGCCAATGGCTGCAAAACTCAGGAGAAGTGTAGGCCTGAATATAATTAACATCTGAGAGATGAAATCAAGGTCAAACTTACAAGGTGTTCTTTCCGTGTTACTGGTTGGGAGATTCAAATTTTTTCAGCACAATTTACGGTGAAAAATGTTGTTGGGTTTTCAGACATTTTTCAGTGAAAGAAAGGGTGAAAAATTTAAAAAATTTTCACCACAATTCTCAGTGAAATTCAAGGTGAAAAACTTGAAACAAAATTCATAAGAGTTCATGCCAAATTTTCACCATAAATTCCAGTAGTTTTTCAGAGGTTTTTCACTGGAAAAGTAGCTGAAAAATTCAAACATTTTTCACCACTATTTTAAGTGAAATTTAAGGTGAAAAACTTGAAACAAAATTCATAAGGTTTTATACCAACTTTTCAGCTCAAATTCACCCAAATTTGAAGCCATAAATGAGGGTGAAAAATTCAAAACTTTTTTTACCACAATTTTCAGTGGGAAAATCCATGAAAAATGGCTGAAAAATGTTCAAAGAAAGGTGGTGGAAAACTTGAAACCTGGTTTCACTTTTTTCAGGATTTTTTTCACCACTTTTTGCAGGGGAAATATAGGTGAAGAAGTCAAAACAGTTTTCAGACATTTTTCGCCTAGAATTGAGGTGAAAAACTTGAAATCTGAATTTAAGTTTTCCAGTGGAAAATTTGAAACCTTCATTTCAAGTTTTCCACCACAAATTCACTAGTTTTTCAGCTGAAAATACTGGTGAAAAACTTGAAACCTGGCTTAAAACTGACATGTTGAATTGAAGAATTACATAAGGAAAGGAGGGTAGAAGGTGGAAGAGAGGAGAATGACATGAACTGTTTCGCTAGCTTGTGTGGTTTTAGAACTGTGTATACCCTGGAGTGGCACAAGGGATGGTGCAAGCAGAATGGAGCCCCAGAGAAGACAGAAGTTGTTCAAGTCGACTGTGGGTGCTCTGTGAAGCGATGGATTGAAGAGAAGAGCAACAGTCAGTGTTACACTCGGGGAATGGCGATCCTTGTAATTAAAGCCGAGCTCTTCAGACTGCCAGGTAAAACTCAATGTGTGGGAGGGGGGGCTGTTAAATGAATGAAAATCATGATTGGTGGTGGCTTACAATGGGGTCAAAGGTGCTTATCAAGTGCTCAGAGTGTGTGCCATTCCAACCCAGTAGCGGGGGGAATTGATGGGGGGAATTCTGTGGAATTGGGTCAAAGGGAGGGGGGGCTGTTAAATGAATGAAGGTCATAATTGGGGGCAGTTCACATTGGGATCAAAGGTGCTTATCAAGTGCTTAGAGTGTTTGCCATCCCAGCCCAGTAGTGGGGGGAATTTACATGGGCAATTCTGCGGAATGTAGTCAAATTCGATTGGGTCAGATTTTTGTAGGAGTTGCCCTCGCTTGCACACGGGAGTCATGAGAGGACACCCTGAAGACTCGACTGCACGATCACTGGGACCTCCAGTGTGCTTGCAGGCACCCCGATCACTGGGACCTCCAGTGTGCCCGTGCACCCAGAATTTGCAGAATTTGCCCAATTCAGAACCTTGCATCAGTCAACCACGGTTGGGATGGAAATTTTCTGCTGATACTGGGGAGTTGTAGGGAGAATTCCTAAGAACTTGACTGCGCCATCACTGGGACCTCCAGTGTTCTTGCGGGCCAGGGAAATTAAATTCCCCCCGCGCACCCAGAATTTGCAGAATTTGCCCAGTTCAGAACCTTGCATCAGTCAACCACGGTTGGGATGGAAATTTTCTGCGGGGAGTTGTAGGGAAACTTCCCACAAACTCGACTGCGCCATCACTGGGACCTCCAGTGTTCTCACGGGCCAGGAAAATTAAATTCCCCCCGTGCACCCAGAATTTGCCCAGTCCAGAACCGTCCCCCTAGAACTCCCCATTATCAGCAGAAAATTTGCATCCCAACCGCGGTTGACTGGTGCAAGGTTCTGAACTGGGCAAATTCTGCAAATTCTGGGTGCGCGGGGGGAATTTAATTTCCCTGGCCCGCGAGAACACTGGAGGTCCCAGTGATGGCGCAGTCAAGTTCTTAGGAATTCTCCCTACAACTCCCCAGTATCAGCAGAAAATTTCCATCCCAACCGTGGTTGACTGATGCAAGGTTCTGAATTGGGCAAATTCTGCAAATTCTGGGTGCACGGGCACACTGGAGGTCCCAGTGATCGGGGTGCCTGCAAGCACACTGGAGGTCCCAGTGATCGTGCAGTCGAGTCTTCAGGGTGTCCTCTCATGACTCCCGTGTGCAAGCGAGGGCAACTCCTACAAAAATCTGACCCAATCGAATTTGACTACATTCCGCAGAATTGCCCATGTAAATTCCCCCCACTACTGGGCTGGGATGGCAAACACTCTAAGCACTTGATAAGCACCTTTGATCCCAATGTGAACTGCCCCCAATTATGACCTTCATTCATTTAACAGCCCCCCCTCCCTTTGACCCAATTCCACAGAATTCCCCCCATCAATTCCCCCCGCTACTGGGTTGGAATGGCACACACTCTGAGCACTTGATAAGCACCTTTGACCCCATTGTAAGCCACCACCAATCATGATTTTCATTCATTTAACAGCCCCCCCTCCCACACATTGAGTTTTACCTGGCAGTCTGAAGAGCTCGGCTTTAATTACAAGGATCGCCATTCCCCGAGTGTAACACTGACTGTTGCTCTTCTCTTCAATCCATCGCTTCACAGAGCACCCACAGTCGACTTGAACAACTTCTGTCTTCTCTGGGGCTCCATTCTGCTTGCACCATCCCTTGTGCCACTCCAGGGTATACACAGTTCTAAAACCACACAAGCTAGCGAAACAGTTCATGTCATTCTCCTCTCTTCCACCTTCTACCCTCCTTTCCTTATGTAATTCTTCAATTCAACATGTCAGTTTTAAGCCAGGTTTCAAGTTTTTCACCAGTATTTTCAGCTGAAAAACTAGTGAATTTGTGGTGGAAAACTTGAAATGAAGGTTTCAAATTTTCCACTGGAAAACTTAAATTCAGATTTCAAGTTTTTCACCTCAATTCTAGGCGAAAAATGTCTGAAAACTGTTTTGACTTCTTCACCTATATTTCCCCTGCAAAAAGTGGTGAAAAAAATCCTGAAAAAAGTGAAACCAGGTTTCAAGTTTTCCACCACCTTTCTTTGAACATTTTTCAGCCATTTTTCATGGATTTTCCCACTGAAAATTGTGGTAAAAAAAGTTTTGAATTTTTCACCCTCATTTATGGCTTCAAATTTGGGTGAATTTGAGCTGAAAAGTTGGTATAAAACCTTATGAATTTTGTTTCAAGTTTTTCACCTTAAATTTCACTTAAAATAGTGGTGAAAAATGTTTGAATTTTTCAGCTACTTTTCCAGTGAAAAACCTCTGAAAAACTACTGGAATTTATGGTGAAAATTTGGCATGAACTCTTATGAATTTTGTTTCAAGTTTTTCACCTTGAATTTCACTGAGAATTGTGGTGAAAAATGTTTAAATTTTTCACCCTTTCTTTCACTGAAAAATGTCTGAAAACCCAACAACATTTTTCACCGTAAATTGTGCTGAAAAATTTGAATCTCCCAACCAGTATGTTTCATAGCATTCACTCAGACTAGTGTTGTCAAATATTTGGGTTGTCTGGCCATCCTTTGTCCTCCACCTCAAACTCAAGCCACACATCCGGATTTCAGTGTTAAAGACACTCGGGATATCAAGCAATTCAACTTTAGACTTTGCTCTGCTCGCTCCCACCACCTCGCGTCGCGCCGACAGTTTTTTTGCGCGCTAGTTTTGTCTCTGGATCCTCCAGACTTCCACCGTTTCCAGCCATCTCTAGGAGCTCTTTTCTAGCCTTTTCGCCTATTTCTGGGCTGGATGCGTCGGCAATCTCTCGAATGTCGTTAGCGTGGATCTCCGGCGACATATTCTTAGCTTGCCGGCATCAAGACATTGGGTCTACTGGGTCCTCGTTCCAACGCTAAGTCCATCTACTCATTCGTTCTTTAAACTTTTATGTTATCGTTTTCCTCCCTCCTTTCCTCGTCGCACCGCTCCGGTTGGGGTGCCCGTCGCCATTGCGTTCGCCGGCCGTGTTTCGCTTTGGGAGCGCTGCTCCGGTTGGGGTCCAGCTGTCCGCTTTCTGGCGTCGGTACTCCCCAGTCTCGCGTCGCGCTGGCCGCGGGCTGCCCACGCGAGTTTCGTCTCCTGCCCGGAGTCGCCTTCGTTGCGCTCTGGTTGTCGGGAACGTCTCGTGCGAGCTACGTCTCCTACTTCCCGAAGTTACTTTTATTGCACTCTCGGGGCCAGGAGCGTCTCACAGCGGCCTACGGCCGCGCCTGACACACCACCATCCATCTATGCATGTTGTCTTGCCCTCCGTTGGCATCCTGGCATGAATTTTTGCCTTCCCCAGTCTCTTCGGAGATATTTCATGACCCAGCGCTCCTCGGAGTGCATTTACCTACATCTTCTACTTACAGTTTGTACTACATCGCAGCTCCCAGATCGCGATGAGCTAGCGTATTCGCTTTGTCATGTCAATTTTGTTACACTGAGCATTCTCTGGCCTGACTTGCATTTACATTCGCTTTGAAGACTGCTTGCCCAAGAGGAGAAGACTAGCCTGGCACGTGCAAATGATATGTGAAAGGTCATTGATTTAATATAGCGCGCCTTTCTCGTCACGGCGCCTTTCCATCTTCGGGGTGCGCGGCACTCTTCACATTTTGATAGTTCTGCGCGACTCTTTTCAAGTCTATCATGGCCAGATAGCACAGTGGTTAGTGCATGGATGTCTGTTTCGGGGCTAATGCAATATTCGATCCGCTACCCTTGTTCGACTCGGGGTCTGGCCTTCAAAGCGGTAGCTTTGTTCTTCCCCAACAAAGCCACCTCTTTTTGCAAGAGCACACCTTTCTATCTTGTGAGTGCGCCTTTTGTGCTTTTCCGTGACCGTGCACTTTCACTTTTGTGATTGCGCCTTTTTGTGGTTTCCATTTTGTCAGTGCACCTTTGTGGTTTCGAATCTGCGAGTATGCCAGTGATTTCCAATCTGCGAGTGCGCCAGTGATGACACTTTGCCGGTGGTTCTGAAAGGTGCTTTTGTTCTGTGCAGAAGGGCGCTTGGAGCTAATCACAAAGTGATAGCTCACACCGAACCTCTCGGTCGCATCCCCGGAGTTCTCGTTCGGCCATATCAACAACTGCGGTACAACTCTGGGTTGTCTCTTGCTTCTTGGATATGCCTCCAGTCGACTCCGGCTCATCATCATTGCTCTGGTCTGTCCCGGACTTATGCCAGAGGACTAACCAACGACATCGGTAATTGCTCTTGCATCTCCGGTCTAGGCTATCCGTATCCCGTCGCCATCTTCGAGCTAGTACTACCTGGAGCCTTGGTATCGGACACATTTTCATCTTACAGCCCGAGGCCAGTCAATCGGTCACCCTTGCTGAGTTGTGGTGTTCCGAGAAGGGCTGATCTAGACATCTGTTCATCGCCGAGTATCAGCTTAGTCCGGCTGTGGTCATATGATCGGATACTTCCCTCTTGGCTCAGCGACATAACAACCACATGTGATGCACTGGCTATGCACATGGTCCATGTGCTCTCGAGTCTGCTTTTTCATGGGATTTTTGACCGGACGATTGAGGGATTCATTGACCTTGGTCATTGGCTTCAGGATGAGATGCTCGTCCCAGAGCTTGCACAGATATTTGGCTGCTAGTCTGTAGAGCTCCTCGTCATTGTGGATCCACACATTGACCCCCAGCCTCTCCAGGATAATCCTGGTCTTTGTCGGTAGCAGTAAGCCAAAGAGATCCCCTGGAATTTGAGACAAGTCTGGCCCATCCGAGGCAGTGCTGGTCTGTGGAACATCGGACGGTGGCACCAGCACCGCATCTGAGAAAGGTGTAGGCACTATGTCCGAAGACTCCTGTGGTACCTCTGGACACGCCTGGCCAACTTTGTGTTTTGTAGGACGGCCACGCTTTGGTGTTCCCTAGGTATTTGAATTTACTGCCAGGCACGCTGCTTTTGCTTTCTTATTCTTGGACTTCTTCTCCAGGTGCCGCTTCTCCTTTGCCACTGCAAGCTGTTCGTGTTTGGTCTTGTGCACTCAAAGGAATGCAATGACATGCTGGATCAGCGCAGTAAGGTCAAGAAACTGGTTCATGAGAGCTTCCTCACCATTATTCCAATAGGTTGAGACCAGCTGCACTGTAAGTGATGGGCCAAAGTTCACAGTCCATTGATACATAGCAACCAGTGAGTGAACAGCATACTTGAGACTGCATGGTGTGGGGAATGATGTTGTGAATGTGTGTTTGGATGATTATATTTGGAAGGGACACCGTGGCTCGTGGTTAGTAAATCTGCGAGAAGCTACCGCTCGTATTTGTAGTGTGCAGTGAGAAACAGCTCTGTGGTGACATGACTGCTTGTCAATGGCTATGTGTAATGGTGAGTCACAAAGACATCAATCAAATGAGGCACTAACAAGCTCCACCACGTACACCAAATAAAGCTGGACTGAAGGCACAAGATTATGGTGGGATCGGAACTGGGTGGCAGATATACTGTCTTGGGTGGCATGCAAAACATGGTGTGGGTTATTGGTGCTTGAGAGACAATCTGCCAGTAGAAGAAGATCTCTGAATTTACTTGTCAGCAGCTCATACAGGACCGGGACGTGGAAGACCAGGGTCAAGCCTACCATACATGCTGAAGTTGTTTCATTGGAAAGGTGGAGATGCCGAAGTAAGTATCCTCCTGCTGTGGTATCGTGCTGGAATATTGTGTGAAGGACTTCTTCCGCTGTCAATGTTGGCCGGTTGAGACTAAATCCAACAAGCTGCTGTGGCAAGTACACAAGTGCTTGAGAGACAGAGCTCGTATAGAGGCCACTGTAACAAGAGGTAAGTCAGATTATGTTTTTAACTGCTTCAGGATTACTTACCTGTGATATCTGAGCCACCACTGGGGTGGTAGCAGGAGTGTGCACAGGAATGTTACACATCAACAGGTGGCCTACGAGTTGTGGGAACCAATTGGGGGACACATATGGAGTAGGCTACGTAAAGATTTGGTGGCAAGATGAAGAAGCCCCTACGGAGAAGTTTCAGTTTCAGTGGGCCAGGTCATAGGTGAGTTGTGAAACATCCACAAAGTTCTCATACTCCTCAAAACTATCCATAGGTGCGAGCCTCGGCGCTGCGGATATAATCAGACTTTGTCTACTAGCAAGGTTTCAACACGTACGTGGAGAGTTTGGCTCTAGGGAATGTTTGATGCATGAGCAAGATGGTGGACAACCTGGTGGTGGAGCAGTTGGAAGAGATCCTGGCTCTTGTGACCGCTGTAACTTAGTTGTGTTTGCAGCTTCAACTTGCCGCGGGGTCATGAGTTTTCTTTGCCAAGGTTATCACACACCTTATCAAACATTGAGAGCTTCACCCTCTGCGGCAATACCGTGCTCGCCCAGTTCCTAATGCTACCCCACCTTTCAAGCCGCTCGAAATGCAGTCTTGTCTTGTTGGGGCTGTGGGAAGCACCATTAGAGGGTACCTCCTGCACATTGCTGCACAGCTCAGGCATCACCTTGTCACTGAGGCGTCTCTGGCTCTCCTCGTGGGAGTTGAGCACGTTCTTTTTGGAATGTGAGGCGGCTACACCAGGTACACTCCCTTAGGGTCTCTTGACTCTCCAGCAAATTGACATATACTTTTGGCTCGAAAACCTTCCAGGAATCACAGACGATCCAGATACCTCTGGGACATTAGGCTGTCTACTCAGTACACACTTCGTCTGGACAATTGGGGGGTGGAGCTTGAATCACGCCCCAGTGCTGATGGTAACTTTATAGTGCAGCGTTCCGCTGAGATGCGGTGTGCCTATGTGTCTTGGTGGAACTCACCAGACAGCCGTGCATTCCAGAGAGCATAGAAGAATGACAAATGTGCAGGGTTGGACATGGATTCTGAGGCAAGGGCTGCAAAGCTCTTTGACGTGGATTGGGATGAAGTCGTTGGGTGGTGGCCGAGAAGACACTGAGACCAGAATATCTTTGCGAATAGATCTCGCGTAGGTTATGTGCCAGAATAATTGACTGTCTCGCATAGACTGTTCAATTAGATTAATACAAGTGTCTACAAAATTTGAGTGCTAAGACCCAGACCACCTAGTGACTATTCATTTTATGCAACTCGGATTGCAGTAAGTTGTTATGTCCAGGTCCAGAGGAGAGGTGAACAAGGGGCCGAGCGAGCAGCAAGGGCAGATCAGGACGAGATCAGGTCAGGTGACGTTGGGCTGGGAAACTACCCGACTTGTCGGGAAGAGTCTGACGGCTCAGAGTGACATAACACCACAGGAGCGAGGGTGAGCGTACTACTTGTGCTACAGTGAGAGAGGAGCGAGAGAGAGAGAAGTCGGAAGGAACCCAGAGGCAATGCAGGGAAGGCAAAGCAACTCAGTTATTAAACTGAAGAATAGGATGTACTCTAAGGCTATTAAATAGTAGTGTTCTAATATAGCAGTGGGAATATCCAGTGTTATCAGATGGGGAGCATGTGGACTTGACAACAAGGTAAAGTCCAAATATGGAAGTCTAGTATTGTAAGTATCAAAGAAGCCCAGGGGCTGAGACAACATGAGTCGCACATGAGGCAAACATGAGGCAGGGTAAATGGGTAATGCTCAGCAGACCTTCATTGTGTTGAACCCAACCTCGGGAAGATAACCTGAGGACTTCCTGACATCTCGGAAAGTCCCTGAGCTTCCTCAGGTCAGCCGAGTTCATCGGAAGCCGATGCACAGACATAACATAAGTGTGCCAAGTGTGTGTTAAGGTTAAGGAGTGCAACCTGGTCTGCAGTGAATAGACAGAGCAGTGGAAGGACCTCAACATGCAAGAGCCTGTAGGGACCATCCTTGGAAAATGGGTTTTTAAGGTTATTGAGCTGTGTGTCCGTGTTATGTTCAGTGTAGGGTGTGACACGGGTACGGGTAAACCCGCGGTATTACGGGTATGGGTGCCGTGGGTGCGGTGTTGGATTTTTCGAATACCGCGAATACCGTAACCCGTACCCGAACTCCAAAAAGCTCCTCAGGCGGGACTTGAACACATGATCTTAGCAGTTTGAGTAGAAATTTGAAGAAGGTAGATATCCAAGTAGACCATAGCACCATAGACAGAACCTGAAATATTGTGAGCCTCTCCTGGTAGGATATTTGATCAAATCACAATTGCTTGATTACACTCAGTTCACCTGAATATGAACAGGAAAATTTGCCAAGCTCTTGTAGTCTAGTTGGATATGTGTTAGTTCTACATTTTGAGGCAAACCCAACTCCCTTGGGTTCAATTCTGTATGCTCCAGTTATTTTTAAATACCCGCGGTTATAAATCACGGTAATGTGCGGGTACGGGTACGGGTGACGGGTTTCGCGGGTACGGGTACGGTGTGACCTCGTGACACCCGCGGTATCACCCGTGTCTGTTATATCTGTGCACACAGATTTCTTTTTTCCCGATAATCGGTTCCGGTCGCACTCAAAACCACTACCGATTGTGCTCTCATCACCTCTGTGCACACTTCATCAACCACCAGCAAGGCTCTCACCAACTCCCGACAATCCACCTAATAATCCCACATGACGACACACATTAGAGGTGTCATATAGCCCAATATGGCAAGTCTAAGGAGAGGCCCGAGAAGTTGCGCAGGGCTACGCGCAATAAACCGCGGTATACCTCGCTATAAATGCGCGGTATACCGCGCTATATCTATGGGTGGGGGACTTAGGGCTTTCGAGGCGACTGTGTGGCGGTGCGCACCGTACCGTCATCACTCGCATCATCGGGGTCATTACCCCGCGCATCATCGCGCTTGTCGGCGCCGCTGTCGGGTGGAAAAATCTAGATAAATACAAATAAAATACATGATAATTACAAGATAAATGAGGGCATTCTAATGACCCTAAAGCGCCATCACGCGCCGCCTTGGCAGCGCGTGCTCCAAAATCCACGAAATAATAATCATTAAATCAGGCGTAAATGGTTGACCCCAGATTAGCCAAAGCGTCATCACGCGCCGCCCCGCCCCGTCCGGCGTGCCCATCACGATGCCCGATGTCGGCGCGCCTCGATGGCGCGTGCCCCAAAATCCACGAGAAAATAACCATTAAATCGGCCATAAATAGCTGATTCCGAACCACCCAGGGCGCTATCACGCGCTGCGCCGCCCTGCCCGGTGCGCCCATCGCGATGCCCGATGCCGGCGCGCCTCGATGGCGCGTGCTCCGAAATTTACGAGAAAATATCCATTAAATGAGGTGTAAATAGAAGACCCCAGATGACTCACGGTGGCATCATGTGCCGCCCCCCCAATCCCATTCTCCTCAACCGTCCAGCAAATGGCTTAATAATTCCGAAAGAAAAACACCAAAGAAAATCAATTCACAGCTCACAAAAAAAACCTAATCAAACTCATCGTCCATGAAGTTCATAAAGTCCCTCTCCGCCCTCGGACGAACGCCCGGAGGGACCTTTAACCCCGACACCTTTGATGGCCGCTTCGACCCCGATGCCTTCGACTTCGACTTCGACCCCGACCCCGACCCCGACCCCGACCCCGATGCCTTCGATGTCCCCCCTTTGGAATTGGACCCCGACCCCGACAGCTTTGACTTGCTCTTAGGGTCCCGCTTCTTTACCGCCGCGGCCAAGGCAATAAGACAAGCCCGCTTGTCGGCGATGGTCTTCTCGCAGTCGGAATTCCCAGCGCTGCCCATCGTCGTCTTCGACTTCTTCTTCGGTCGATGCTCCTCCTCCTCCTCCTCCTCTCGATCCTTCCTCTTCTTCCCACCGCCCGACTTGGTCTTCTTTCGGCGGCCGACGCTCCTCCTCCTCCGGTGCCTTCCTCGACTTCTTCTTCTTCCTGACCTCCTCCCCCTCACCATCATCCTCGTCGTCGCCCTCCTCCTCTGTGCTCTCCTCCGTCCAAGTCCACCTCTTCTTTGCCCCCTCGGCCTTGCTCCGGGTCCCAATTGGCGCATCGGGCTTCGACTTCTTCTTCCGTGTCGTCTTCTTGTCACTCCGGACCTTTCGCTCGACCACCTCGATCTCGCCGTCCTCTACCATCTGGTCGTACTGCTCCTTCGCCGTCTCCCTCTCCGATGAAGACAGCTTGTGCCAGTAGCACTCGCCCGACTTGAGATGGTCACGTAGCGTCCGCATGCTGTCGACATCATGGATATTGGTGGGGTTGACCACACCCTCGGTGAGCGGCCAGCCCTTGAGAATGACGTGGTGGGCAAGGACGATTTTCTTCCAATACTGCGCGTAATTCATCCGGATTTTCTTCTTCCCGGTAACCGACACTATTTTATTTGGTTAGGACACACAAAATTATATTGAAGAACAAAAAAATGCACCTAAGCCGGTATGAATTGCATTGTTGACATCCTTCCTCATCGTGAGCAAGGTATCGGCTCCAGTAAGTCCTGTATTCGAGATCCATTAGAGGTTGGATGAAGAATTCAATAAAAACTCACCTCTCTCTCGAGCGACGCACCAGAGCTCGAATTTCAGAGCCAGGTCTTGAGCTGAGATATTGAGTACCTCCTTGCAGAAATCGAGCGTGCCCATAGACTGGATTTGAGTGGGGACAGTCTTGTCGTGGATGTGGCCGCGACTGAAAATGCCGAACCCCATCATTCCTGTCCGCATTGCGAGGGCGACAATCTGAGGCAAAGAATTAGCCTCTTTAATGAGAACCAGTACGGAGAGCCTTACCTCCTCAGCCAGCATCGCCAAGGTGAAATTGGCGTCTGCACGGGCAGCGTTATTCGTCGCCCGAGTCCCAGTCTGCTTCTTCTCACGGTCGGCAAGAAGGCCTGCCTGGAGCGCGAACTCCTCAAGCTTGGTGAGATTTTGGAATGTAGGATCGTCGAGCGCCCGCTGTTTTGCTTCTTTCCATCCAAGTGCCTCTCCCACTACAAATTCATCAGTATGAACCGACGAACAAAAGCCAAGAAATAACTTACTCTGCTTCGCCTTTTTACAGAGGAAGTGAATCTTGGCGTTGAAGAGATTCACCTTCCGAGTAGCCTTGAAGCTGCTCTTGGACATGAGCTGGCGCAGCACGACATCGACCTTGACCCCATGCTTCTCGGCCACCTCCATTGCCAGCTTGTTTCGTGCCTCATTAATCGCGTCGATATTGGCCTGAAAGTCCAGACTCTTCTGCTTGTTCGCTGCACGCTTCAGCTTTGCGGTCGCGCGAGTCTCCGCGCTCTGTTTCTTTCTCCCAGTCCGAAGAGGAATAACGGGTGTGTCGGGGTTACGCTTTCGCCAACTGCTAACACCCTCAGCGTCCAGTGGCATATCATCCTCCTCATCCTCGTCACTATCATCATCGTCTTCCCATCCATCCTCGCCCTTGTCCTCATCACTACCCTCCTCGACAATTTTCTTCGAGGGAGCCACAGGGGTCGTGTTGGGACCCGCAGGCACGTCGGGGACAGAGAGCAGGTTGGGAGCAGCAGCAGTCGCGTCGCGAGAAGCAGGCACGTCGGGAGCAGCATGCTTGTCGAGGGCAGCATTCGAGCTGAGGGATTCGTCGGAGATGATGGCGGTGCCAGAGGCAGGAGTGAGGTCGGCAGTGGCAGCGGTATTCGTCACCCCAGTAGTGGCGTCAGCAACCATCGGTGTAGTCGAGACAGCAGCATTCACGCCAGAGGAAGTAGATGCGTCGGCCGCAGTTTTTTTCTTGGGTTTGGGGTTAGATTTCCGCTTGGACTTGGTAAAGGCCTCGGAGAGTGGGTCGTAGTTAACGAATTCAATATTCATTCTGCCGGAGAAGTGGTCGAGACGAGAGAAGTCGAAAGGCAGCTTGTTTATTTCGCATGACACGGTGTCGTGATTCAGGTGAGGCCGTTGGCAAACACAGCCTTGCCAAACAAATCAATTCATTTTTCTCAAGTAAAAAAACCATTCAGAGGAAAATCATCTATTTTGGCCAAGAAAAGGTAGGTACATTGCTATTTACATTTTGGTATCAAGAACTATGGATCAGGACACACGAGAGAAAGCAAGATTAAGGTAAGCAAACGAAAAAATCAGTCCATATACATTGACGAATCACCCAGCCTCCTCTGCGACCTCAAACAAATGATTTCCTCCGCAATTTCCCCCGGCGTCCCAGTGGTGACAAGCACCCCGTGCATCCCCGCGTCATCCAACGCCTCCCAGGCCGATTGAAATATGAGCCCGCTCCAGAGACTGATGAAGGAGGGGGGGCTCGAACCTCCGATTTGTCGACGGGCGTACGGGCCATGACGATGGGCCGATGCCCGAGTGATACCATCCTCAAGGGAGGAGCAAAAGTGGATCCCCCAACCGCCGCCGCCGAGCAGATTCGCCCAATCCGCATTGGCGAAAAGCACCCCCTCCCGCACATAAAACACCTGTTGTGTGCGATCCACCCGGTAGAAGGTGGGGTTGGGGTGGGGCTGGGAAGCAGCCTGGGTGCCTGAGAATGAGGAGGAGTCGGGACGGCCACGGTGAGTAGGACGGGCAGGCGTGTTGGTGGGCGTCGGTGGAACACGAGTGGGCTGCAGCGGCAGTGAAGACATAGGTGCGTCGGGGGGCGCAGGCGAGAGGCGCAGTCGGTGCGCGAGATGAAGAGGATGGCGGTGCACGCCAAGACGAAGATGCGGCGAGCGCTGCCGCGCGAGATGTGGCAGGCGGTGCCGCGCGAGATGTGGCAGGCGGCGCTGCGCGAGATGTGGCAGGCGGCGCCGCGCGAGATGCGGCAGGCGAGAACGCGGTGGATGCAGCAGTGGTGCCCGAAAGCCTGCGCCACTGCACTCCAGACATCTCGAGGCGTGCTGCGGCCTCCTCATCACCGCGGTGGGCTGCATGCTCATCCCGTCGCTGCATTGTCAGCGAAAAGGGGTTGCTGTAGCCCATGTACCGCGGGACCGCAGGGGCGAGGGAGTAGGAGGTGGAAAGGGAGGCGGTGGAAGGTGCGACGGAGGAGGGTGGAGGAGGGGAGGCAGACAGCGGCCGTGGTGGCGAGGGAGTTTGGCCGGTAGAGATGCACTGCATCTCTACGTCTCCCGCCTCCGCGCTCGAATCGGAGTCGAAGAGCAGGGCGGTGTAATCCCCCGCGGGCGCGCTCGGTTCGCGTTTGATGCGCACAGCGGGCACGCTCGGCTCGCGCTTGATGCGCACGGCGGGTGCGTTCAGCTCACGCTTGATGTGTGCGGCGGTGTAGTCGGCGGTGGAGGCGCTGCGTTCGTGCTTGACAACGGCACGGTCACGCCCAACCTCCTCCTCCTCGGGCATCCAGTTTGGGGCCTTTTTTTTCGGCCGGGAACGGCGGTGTGCAGGCATTGTGAAAGGTGTGGGCGAGGGGGAACGCATGCGCATGGCGTTGTCGTAATGCGGCGGAGAGGGGGAGCACGTTTGCGGTGGCAAACGCTGTGATGCTGACAACGCCGCACAAGACGAAGAGGAAGGTGCCGTGGACGCCGCACGAACAGCGTTCAAAGTACGTTGTGCGGCACGGGAAGACGCCTCCGCATGCCGCAATGTGTTGGTTGCAGTGTCAGCGGCGGCGGTTGCTTCGAGAAGCGCGGTGTCGATGTCATTGCCGGTGTCCGCGTTGGCGTTGGCGTCGGGGAGTTCGTTGCAGGGGCAAGGGAGGTGGATGCAGGCCAAGTGTGCATGACACCGGCCATGCAAGTTGAAGCAGAATTTCCGAAAAGCGGCGCACATTTCTTCATATGTGTCAAAGGCCTCAAGATAATCTTCTTCCGCGTAGTTGGGGGGTAGATTCTTCAAAGCAGCTGACCCAGAATGATAGGTTAGTATGTTAGGAAGGCAGGGGACGCGTTGCCACTCACTTTGTAGTGTAGGCACCCTGGTGGGGACCTATATACAAAAGCCAGAAGAATTTTGCTCTATTGGTGGAATGGGCGGCCACGGCGGCCGGAGTAAGGGCCCAGTGGAGCGGGACTGCACAAGGGAGAAAGGGGGGAGGGGGATCCGAGTAGCCGGCCAGTGGGTGGGTGGTCTTGGGTCGAGTCATCGCGGTGGAGGAAAGAGAAGTGTGACATGGTCACACTTGTCACCCATCGCGATATCGGGCCATCGGCCCGCACGTTCTCATTTCCTCGTTCTGCTTCAGACCATGGCTTGGTTAGATGGATAAAAACAAGGTTTGCATGTCTTGAACCCCTAAATACAATCGGTACTAATTTTTGGCCAGAGATTCACAGGTTCTGTCACCTCTTGACAGTGTATTCAGTTCGGCCTGTGTTTTCCACTATTCTTAGTGTAGAGACTCACACACATTGCAGATTCTGTCAATTCAACCATGACAAGGTATTGGAGGAGCCAAGAATACATGCCGATTAATCAACTCCAACCAAAATACCACCACTGGAAAAACAAATGGCTCCGGCCCCCGTTATTCATTCCTCGTCTTCATCCTGGTCCCTGGGCAGTGTTTTATTGGTCGAGACGGGGACCTTCACACCCGCAAGTCGGAACGAATTAAATTTGTTCAAGAGAGGGAGATACGAGGTGAGATACTCGCGATACCCATGTTTTCGGACAAATTTCCTAGAGACGGTGAATTTTAGGTCAAGGCAAATAAAATCGGGCTTACTCCCGTCGGATACTGCCCCAGATGTGAAGTATTAGATACTACCCTGTCTTCTATCAGAAGGTAACACCTACTTCTCTCTGTGGTTAGCGTCCGCTTCACGCCGCTTCTCGCGAGCCAAAACTGCCTTCTCTGCTGATTCTTTCAGCTCTGCTCGTCGTCTGGGCCTGAAGGTTAAAGGATTAGGTGTGTAGAAGAAGGTAAAGCACACCTCTGCATTCTTAGTCGAGCCGCTTCACGGAGTCTTTCAGTGTTTCTAATTTACGAAGAATCAGTGACATCACAGAGAATGCATATTTGAGACCGCCTACCGGTTCCTGAAGGCTCGCTGAGAGTCTCGACGCTTCTGCGATGCTCTACGCTTGAGTTCTTGTTGTTCTCCGGCCTTGGAAGAAATTAGTGTGTCGGACATGGGCGTTGAGACGAAAGATGATCAATGTTTGTACTGTAAATATGGCAAAGCTCTTGAAAACTTGACGAGTTCGCAACATTCTCACCAAAACATTAATTTCATTTTCTGTGCTTCTCATATGGGCTCAATTATTTCCACTATTGTACTCTCATGCTCTAAGAGTCTCACAAAAAAAATGTGGCCTATATAGCTCAGGTTTAAGCTTTCCATGAATATTTTTCAATCTGTCGGGCCGGTGTCCGAACGTATCGGCCGAAGCCTCGGCCATGCCTCGGGCTTGCGATTTCACCTTCCAAGTCCTCGAAAAAAGAGTCGAAAAAAGGAGAATAAATTACAGGACTATCCCAACACTCAAGATCTAAGGCTATCTACTGTAGAATACATAGCAACACCCTTCTCCCACCGCGTTTTGGCCTCCTCTGCCCGTTCTCTCTTCTGCTCCTTCGTCGCTGTATTCTCGAAGGCCTTGTCAGTCTGGAAGCCATTACGAATCCATCGGAAAAGTCCCCCGGCCGTGTATTGCGTGAAGGAGAAGCGCTTCTCGTGGGGTCGGATGGGACGTTGGAATGACGGATTATCGCAGAGGGTATGAGAATGGTGGCCCCCAGCGGAAAGCGTATGACGAGCTTCAAATCCCAGAGGATCAAGTGTCCCCCGAGATCTGGATCGAACCAGCCCAGCGCGGTGATAGCGCACCATCCCCAGGACAGGTTACCGAAGTCGAGGTGGGGAACCGTGATTGCGTGAGGACCAAAATTGAAGGTGCATGCCGCGAAGACGCTGCCCACAAAATTCCAGACCAGAGATGGCTTCCACAAAGCAAGGTCATCCATCTGGCTCTGGTAGAAGGCAGCGAGGAGGGGTGCGAAGAGAAAGAATAGCACTAGAGGTAGGCTCCATGTCAGAGATAAGAGAAGAGAAATGCAGAGGGAACTGACGATTGGCCCATTTTGCAAGTCGTTGAAATCGAATATCTTGGAGAAAGCGGTCCGTGACCCTGGTGTTGGCGACGCTATTGAGAAGGCACCCCGGTTCCTGGAGGACATATGTCAGTGGTAATATTGGAACGGAGAGGAAAAGAAACATACAGTTTGACCGCCGCCATAGGAAACACCGCGGGAGACTGCAGGATAAGGCTCCTGAGGACGAGCGCGACGATGGTGGAGGTCCTCGGTGCTGTGTCGGAGGTCGGGGGAGGCTTCGTCCATGAGAGCAGAAAGCTCGTCGATGAGCTTCTTCCATCCTTCTCGGTCTCGTGGCATACCCCCGAGAACAGCAACAATTCGACCGCGCGAGTCGAGAATAGGAATCGATAACCTGGAAATCGTGAGCAAAGACCCAATAAGGGAGAGAAAAGGGGGAAAACGCACTCGCCAAGCCAATTAATATACCGCAAACCGTCGGTGCCCGTCAACTCCCGGACCTCCTCCTGGGTGTACATTCGACCGCCCATACCATCCTCGTAGTCAGTCTCCGCAGCCCGACTACCGATCCAGGCGGGCTTGGAGTGGGGGGGGGTCGGAGGTGTCGACATCAAGATGTATCGCATTTCGGAGGGCCTCCTCTCGACGTTTTTTGTGCACGCCCTTGAGCCCTGGGGTACCGTTCTTCTCTTGCTCCGCCTCACGTCTTTTCTTCCTCCTCTCTTTGGACTTCTCCTTCTTCCACAGGTTGTTGGATAAAGTACGGTTGTTGGAGGAAGTGGAGGCAGAGGGAGTAGAGACCGGGTGGAAGGGCGAGGGAACACTGTAGTCGGGGGTGGGATTGACCCAGAACGGTGGGGTGAAGAGGGAGGAGGAGGAGGAAGTCGAAGGCGAAGGGGAAAGGGATGGTGGGGAAATAACCATTGGAGAAAAGGAAGCTTCAAGCTCTTCCAACTCGTCGAGCTGGCCGGTAGCCTCTTGCGATGCGATGCAAGAGGCGAGTTTGTCGGCCACATCAAAATCAGGTGCGGAGATGGGTGACGCGTGAGAAGGAGCAGCAAGGTCGAATTGGGAAAACTCCTTGCCGGAGCGAAGGGTTCGTCGACCAGCTGAAGAGGAAGGAGGTCAGTTGGGAATAAATAGGAATCGGTCGGGTCTAGCTTAAAAAAGAAAAGAAAAAACCCAGACGCAGAGTTGGCCAAGTTCCAGGGTCGGATCTCTGCACCTCTGGCGGTTTATTGGGGAAGGAAAAAAGAAGAAAAAAAGGAGAAACCCAGACGCAGAGTTGGCCAAGTTCCAGGGTCGGATCTCTGCACCTCTGGCGGTTTATTGGGGTAGGGATAGAAGGAAAGAAAAACAAGGGCAAAAAAAGGGGAGAAATATGGCTTACCCATTCAATAGGACGCGTCTGTGCCACTCAACTCCAAAACAGCTTGTTGTTATGAGCCGTGTCGCGGGAGCGGGTAGAGGGACAGTCGGCCGGATGAGCGGGAAGTACTCCGAGGTTACCGGCGGTTCGGAGCGGTCTCCGAGATACCGGAGTCTGAAAGGAGGACCGGCGGAGCTGATTGACACAACACCACTGAGGCGCAGGGTGAGCGTATACTGCCAGGAATTGTCGAGACAAGAAGGACAGAGTCTAGAGGAGTCAGGGAGATGAGGGGAGCGACAGGCACCACTTCGGAGGGAGGGAAGCGACGTTTATTAAACTACTGAAGAACAAGAAGTAAACTAGCGGGATTAAATAGTGTAGAGTCTTAATATAATGTAAAGGAGATAAGGAGGAAGCATGTGGAGGTACATGTGGAGAAGACAATAGGAAACAATAAGACATCCAAAAGCGGAATGAGAAGTTGGATGAAATCAGGAATGCTTCGGATAATCAACATGAGGTGATATGTATAAACTTTGAAGCTTGGGGAAGAAGAAGATGCATGTGGAGTGAACGTTACCATTGATACTGAGGTCCTATGACCACGGGAGTCGTGCCGATCTAGTCTCCGATATTCCGGTAGTCTCCGGTGTTCCGGCGGTCTCCGGACTCCGGAGTGAACCGGAGTTGAGCAAGTTGTGCCGGAGTGTGATGGACGTAGATCGGAGCCTTGGCGCACGGATATAACAGTATCCCCCTCTTGGGTTTGGCTCCCATGCCAAACACTTCAACCGGAGTCGAAAATATTCAGCAGATGTGAACCTAGGGGTTACTGATGCTTCAAGGACGAGTAAAATGGTTGATGGAAAAATGGAGGAAATGGCCAATGAATTTTGAAGAATAGTTTTGAATTTTCTTGACTTGACTGCTCGAAATCGCTGAGTGGTCACGTGCCCGGACCGTGCTCCGTGGTCACGTGCTCGATGCCGTAAGTTGACACGTCGACTCTTTCTTGACTCCCGCCACCCACAACCGGAACCCAACCGCAACGCCAACCACATGTCGACTGCAACCAACACCCAGGGCGGAGCAGGAGGGAGTGGAGGAGGAAACCAGTTCCCAGGAGCGAGCGGAAACGGGGAAGAAAACACCGGAGCGGGCAAGGGAAAGCGACGCGCCACCTCTGCGCAACTGCGGGACGAGACCGCCAACGAGGAGGCAGCGGCAGCGAAGCTCCGCAACGACCGCCGGGAGTTCTTGCGTGCCCAAATGCGGGCTTTGGTGCGGGCCCCGGTAACGGCTAGTCGCGGCGAGTCGCAGCAGCGATTGGCGGAGCTCCAAATGCTCAAAAACGACTTGGCGTCGCTGGGGCCTGATGAGGACATTGAGTTCCTCATCATGGAGCTTACCAATCCGTTGCGCGGGACTCCGGGGCCCGAGGACCTGCCGGTCGACACTGGCGTCGATACCGGTGGTACTGAGGGAGGTCCGGAGCACGAGGGAGATGACGAGGATAGTGAGGAGGAGGAAGCGGATGAAACGGAGGTCGAGCGGGGGCGGACTGGTCGTTCCGGTGACGACCGGAACGAACCGTCCGACCCGCAAGTTGGGGGGAAAGTTGGATACGACCATTTCGATGGGGAGGATCGTGAGTCTTTATTGATTTTATTTTATCTGAATGTTTTTTATGAATTAGAACTGATTGGAAACTTGCAGGGTGTGAAAAATGCGCAGAGATCAACAGCGACTGCATTCGGCGCCGCGATTCGAACAAGAAAACATGCGCCCGCTGTGCGCGCAAAAAGGTGCGGTGTTCGTTCAACCCGCAGACCACGCGCGTAAACAGGCGCGCAATTTCGCGCCAAGCGGGGACGTCCCGTAGAGTCTCCGGTGGCTCCGGGCGTTCCGGTCGCTCCGGAGTCAAACGGCAGCACTCCGAGGCGTTCTCAACCGACGAGGACGGCGGCCGCTACGTCCGGAAGACGTACCGCGGCCAGGAGGTTTTCGTGCCGGAGTCGCGGTGGTACAAGGGCACCGCGTCGCGACCGGCGGCGGGTCAAGCATCTCCTTCGCCGCACCATCGGGAGCTCGATCCGGAGCGACCGATTCTTGGTGCGGTGGAGGAGTTGTATGATTACGTGCGCCGGTTGGAGGAGGATAGGATGAAGATGGGGAAGGAAATAGCGGATTTAAGGGGGATGCTCAAGGGTGCCCGGAGACAAATCCAGGGCGGTGTGGAACGGAGGGACGAGCTGAAGACGGAGAACGAGGAGCTGAAGGAGGAACTGGCGAGGATCATGAGGGAGAGGATCACCATCCCACAGCCCGAGGTCCCGTTGGGGTTGATTCCGTTCGCGGATGACGACCTCAACTTCGCGTTAACTCTCAACGACGCGCGAGACCCCACCGACGAGAGCGGAGGCTCTGGCAGCGATATGGACGTCGACTCCGGTGCGGTCTCCGGACCGGAGGTTGTCTCCGGAGCCGGTGCGTTCGGAGACGGAGTTGTCGATGCCGCCAAACTTGGGCGATGCGGAGTGGGATGGGGGAAATCGGGAGTCGTCTCCGACTCAACGCGGGACGCCGCGTTTGGGTCGGGAGATTATTGCTGCGGCCCCGGGAAGTGCACTTTCTGCCCGGGCGCCATCTGTCGAGGAAACGGCGCGACCGCCGACCTCAACTTTCGTCTTGAAGGCTGGCGACTCTGGCAAGTCTGTTCGCCGCCGCCGCGCGCTCCCATTAACCCCCAAGGCCGAGCCGGTTGAACCGAGCATTCCGGGGGCGTCAGAAGATGGAGAGGAGACGAGCGGTGGGGATTCCGGTGCAGCGGTGCAGCCGGAGACGAGCGGTGAAGACTCCGGTGCAGCGGTGCAACCGGAGACGAGCGGTGAGGACTCCGGTGCAGCGGCACAACCGGAGTCTCCTCGTGGTGTTTGGCCGACGCCGGAGCGCGAGCTGCTGGAGCAAGCCGGCCAGGAAGACTTGGAGCTCGTTCGCTCCGCGGCGAGGTTGAGTGTCGCACACACCGACAACGACATTCCCGAGGAGTTGGCGGAGCAACTCGACTCGGCGATGGATGTCGATGCGCCGGAGGCGACTAAGAGTGGGGAGAATTCGGGTGAAGGGGACTCCGGGAGCGCGGTGAAGACCGAACAGCAGGACGCGCAGATCCCGGCCCCGGAGGTGGTGCAATTGAGGGAAGGATTATTGGATGTAAGGACGGAGGATGGGGAGTTGGTGATGACAACGACCATATACATAATCGACGACTAATGTACTTGTATTTTGCTTTTTTCTTGATGTTTTCTTGAAGCCAAGTGGCTATGAAATGTAATTAGACTGTTTGCTGCAACGAAACAAACCGGAGTGATCGGGGATAGGAATTTGAGTGTCGATGAGGACTCCGGATATGAACCACCAGAGGTTACCCGACCGAAGCATGATTCCGATACTCCGAAGTTCACCGGAAGGTTTCGGAGAGGCGTAAGTACTAGGAGGTGCCTTGGGCGTTGTACGGAAGTAACGCCGCAGTCTATGGGAGGGAATCTTGAAGGGTATAGCCAGACAGCGAGGGTCCAGGAACGACTCTCGGTCCTCCGGTTCCGGTTCCGGACACCGGAGATCGAAGCCAATGCCGGAGCATAATGCTGAGTGCAAGAGATGCCCGAAGGTATAGGAAGGAGTGTGTGGGCAAGGGACTTCGGTTATCTGGCGAAGTTAATGTATGTTGCCAAGATCCAAAGGGAGGTGCCATGGATATCTGTACACCGAAAAGCCAGTTGGTCTTGGAAAAACTGAGCAATGCTTGCGTCAACTTCCGACTATCCGACCAACAACCTCGACGAGAAGTCTCCGGAGTGAACCGGAGTACGACCGGAGGTTGCCAGGGTAAGACGGTGCTTTTGGTTGACAAATACACGTGCTCGGAGTCAGAGTTAAGGTCACTCTGACCAGTATTTGCGCATTTCCAGTACCAGTGAGGCGGATTCTTGAGGTTCGGTGGATACTCCAGCACGAATGTCGATGCGGAGTCTGCTAGTGTCGACTGGTTTGTCTAACCACAGATTCCGGAAGGACGGGGAACGACTCCGGAGATTCCTGCAATGTGCCAGACCTTCCGGTCAGCTATCCTTTTTTGCGAGGAAAATTTGATTCTTGCGCGGAAATTGTATGGGCGTATCCCCCTCTTAGGGTAGACTTCCCAAGGCTACCGCGAATCATTTGAGAAGTAGAGTCGGTTTGGCTTAAAGCCGGAATATGCCATAGGGGCAGGGAATTCTCAGAGAAAAGCGATTTTTTCCGGGCGAGTGAACACTCAATCCGGAGAAAATGGCCGTTTCTGGTGGTCGTACACAAGCATGCGAGGTCGCCAAGGATAATTGTTGCCAGAGATACTCAAGCCATCTTGGTGATCGAGCAAAGCTATAGTAGAAGAGTTTCGCCGGCCCGAGATGCCGGAAACGAAACACGACCAGGATGTTCGACTCCGATGGACCGGAATCGAAGATATGGGCGACCGGACAAAGCCGCAACTAGGGCGTTGCGAGCGAAGTCTCGAAGACCCAAAGAAGTGCCAGATTGTCGTTAGAGCGGCTTTCCGGTACCGATTATTCGACTGCAGGGGACCGGAGACCGCGACGAAGGTCAAGAACAGAGGCCCGATGGAGAAAATGTCGCTAAACGTTCTCCGGTGAGCTCTTACCCAATACATTGACCGTGCGAGGACTCCGGAGCACAAAGTCGAAAACCGGAACGGTGAATCAAGGGCTTTAGAAGAAGGCGTAGTGGGTTCGGTGGAGTACGTTTATTAGACGTCCCCGGTGAACATGTTTCCACGTTTGCCCAAATATATATATATTTTTTCCGAGGTTATTAATTTGGCCAACAATCGACATGGCAGATGCACGGAGAGAAAGGACAAATAGGGCAGAGAACGCGGCCAAAGGCAGGCGTCTCATAGAAGGTCGATCCTAGGCGAACGAGAGCAAGGTGTCGAGTTCTCCGAGGGATCGAGAAGCGAATATGCTTCATGAAGGATTCCGGCGGAGGTGCGGAGCATCGTAGCAACCGCAAAACCATTCCGGAGAGGTGCTCGCAGGAAGGGCTTGGTGCCGGACTTCCTATAGCGGAGCGGAGTGTGGCCAATTGGACACCGACCGAGCGTCGAGGCAACGGAGTAACTCCGAAGGGTCAAGCTTTAGGTCCGGAACGTTCGGAGGAACGAAGATGGCGAGTAGCCGGTGAAACCGGAGGGAATTTGGATTCCGGAGGTTTCATTTTGGTGAGGGCGTCAGAACTGTCGGTGTCGGCGCTAAACGCCGGTCCCTTGTGGGAACAACCGAAAACAATATCCGGCATAATTGCCGGTCGTGTGCACACTAATAACCCCAGGGGTTAAGGACCGGATATGTTGGAAACCATCATCTTGCAATCAACGGATGCGGGTGAGAGGTTTGCCGGTTCCAGGGTCCAGAACGATGGAGGAAATCAAGAACGATGACGCGATGTCGGGATGCGAACATCACCAAAAGGGGATAGATGACAGATGTACTGCCGATTAATGGATGAGTGTTGCCAAGGGAAAATTCCGGAGGGATTTTGCCGGAGATCTCGCGTACGAAGCCAAAACCTTCTGAATTTCACATATAAGTACAGTTACAGCCAGTATGAGAGACGAGGGAAAATGTTCGTAGCGGGAGTTGAATCCCGAGGCAATCTCGGAGAGATATGATTGTTGAAATCGTTAATACTCGACTCCGGAGAGCGAGCGGTCGTAAGAACTCAACTCCGGAGAGCGAGCGGGTGTGGGGAACAAAAGAGCGGTGGCGTGGACTTTGGTGATATAACTCTCCGGGAACGACGCAGACGTTCCGGGAAGAGAATTCGTTTTCTGCTGATGCTATTTAGTCGACGACAACGGAGAGGTCTTCTCCGGTGCGTTGGCGCTTGTCGGAGACGATGCGGGAAATACGATCGCACGTCTCGACATGATGATCACTGCTGCCGCAATACATACAAAGTCCCAGTCTCTTCCGGCGATCTGCTTCTTCCTTCCGTAGCTTGCCTTTGTTGTTGAGCAAGCCGGCCACCTCGGCGGTTCGTTTGCGCGAGGGGTCTACCGTCGTCCGAACGTAGCCGGAGGACGGCCCAGCCTCCCCAATACTAACCGCCCGAGTGTTGGCGGGGATTGGCGATCCGGAATCCGAGGCGATGTGGAAAACGGGAAGGGAAGTGAGCGAGGGCATGCCGGGGGAGATGTCCGAGAGAGCGGGAGAAGCTGCGCGAGGACCGGGGGTACCGCGGTCCAGAAGATCGTTTCCGGAGGGCGTACCGTGGTAATCCTCGGCGCCCGGAGAGTTGGGATTGGGACCATAGTCGCCCCAGAATAGGCGAGCGTTCTTCCGGGCTTCAGCGAGTGCGGACTCCGGCTGTGTTGCCCAGTACTTACTATCGAGACGAGTCACCATTGCCCGGAGTCCGGCGTAGGTGCTCGGATAGCAAGTGCAGTCGTCCAACTCCAAGCTCAAGCGCAGCGGAAGCGCATGATGGAGAGCATGGCACTTCGCGGATTCGCTCCAACCCAGGCGGGTGAGCAAATCCTCGAATTCGCGTAGGAACGGAGCAATCTCCTCGGAGGGCTTCATCCGGAGAAGACGAAGCTGATCCTCCGCGTCAGCCTGGTGGTCCGGCGTATAGAAAATCTGCAAGAACTCCGAAATGAACGCAGATAGGTTTCCATGCCAATCGAGCTTGGCTGTGTTGGGACGTTCATAGATGGTCCGAGGGACTCCCCGGAAACGCGACAAGATAAAAGTGACCTTGTCGTCGTCCGATCGGAGCTCACGCGGGTGAGCTGCGAAAAATGCGTAGCATTGGGAGAGGAAGGGCATGACATCCGCTTCCTTACCATCGAAGATGTCCGGGAGGAAGTTCTGCGAACTTTCGGAGGTCGGAGATACGACCGGAACGGGTGCAGGTGATGGAGTGACGACCGGAGAATGATGAACAGACATGGGAGAGTTGGAGCGGAGCGAGCGACGCTCCGATGGTATGAGCTCTTCTTCCAAGTTGGGAGCGTAGTCCTCCGGGAGCACGGGCTGCGCCGGCGCTGCGACCGGAGACAGAGGATAAAGAAGTTCGAGTTCCCGATCGAGTTCGGGGAGCGGTGGAAGGCCTTGTTCGTCGTATTCCACAGCATCCTCGAAAATGGGATCGACCGAGGACTCCGACTCCGAAACGGGATCGGAGGCGGACAGAGGCGGAGTAGGCGTACCCGGATAAACCGCAATGTCGTCCTGAGGCGGACCAACGGCGAACTGACCCATAGGGATCGTCGTGGCCGAAAAAGGAAAGAGAGTGCGGTAAGTCACCGGTGTTTCTCCGGAACCATCAGATTTTTTCGAAGGGTCATGCGGTGGAGAAGGCGATGCCGACGAGTCACTCAGCATGACGACGTACGAGGCAACAGAACCCAGATTAGCGGTGCGAGGTGAAGGCCAAGAGCGCAGAATGAAGTCGGTAGACATGTTGATGCAGAACTACGAAACCTGGACAGGTGAGTAGTTTAATACTGTTATGAGCCGTGTCGCGGGAGCGGGTAGAGGGACAGTCGGCCGGATGAGCGGGAAGTACTCCGAGGTTACCGGCGGTTCGGAGCGGTCTCCGAGATACCGGAGTCTGAAAGGAGGACCGGCGGAGCTGATTGACACAACACCACTGAGGCGCAGGGTGAGCGTATACTGCCAGGAATCGTCGAGACAAGAAGGACAGAGTCTAGAGGAGTCAGGGAGATGAGGGGAGCGACAGGCACCACTTCGGAGGGAGGGAAGCGACGTTTATTAAACTACCGAAGAACAAGAAGTAAACTAGCGGGATTAAATAGTGTAGAGTCTTAATATAATGTAAAGGAGATAAGGAGGAAGCATGTGGAGGTACATGTGGAGAAGACAATAGGAAACAATAAGACATCCAAAAGCGGAATGAGAAGTTGGATGAAATCAGGAATGCTTCGGATAATCAACATGAGGTGATATGTATAAACTTTGAAGCTTGGGGAAGAAGAAGATGCATGTGGAGTGAACGTTACCATTGATACTGAGGTCCTATGACCACGGGAGTCGTGCCGATCTAGTCTCCGATATTCCGGTAGTCTCCGGTGTTCCGGCGGTCTCCGGACTCCGGAGTGAACCGGAGTTGAGCAAGTTGTGCCGGAGTGTGATGGACGTAGATCGGAGCCTTGGCGCACGGATATAACACTTGTGGAGACCACTGGGACGGTGGGAGAAGCCACAGGAGGGCAGCTATAACCAGGAGAAAGACCTAGAATAGAGTGGCTAAGCTGGATGCAAGCCTGGGGAGTGGTGGTGGTGGAGGAAAAGAAAGATGGGCTGAGCTCGATCCCGTGTCACGTGATGTGATGCAACGCGTCGTGTCATTTCACACTCTCTTCATCAACGTCGAGCACATAATGGCCGGTGGAAGTATCCGTCGTGTGGGCTCTACTTCCTCTAGAAATAATATTCTTGGCTCTTCTTGGCAACCGATTGGAGCCCGGAAAATTCCCACTGTCAAGAAGCTGAAGCTGAGCAACAGAAAAGCTCAAGACGAGTATCGGTCAGCTCGTTCGAAGGAACATGAGGCTCGAGAGGCTGGTCTGTTCATTATTTAAAATTCAACTCTTGAATGTAAACTGACCCTTGTCTCCCAGAGCTTCTTCCGGAGCAATTAAATACACTGGAGGTTTTGAGGGATTTCGACGATGGAGAGGATACCATGGAGTCTCGAGACGAAGAAATTAGACTAGAGGACGTCTTGGATGGGAGAACAGAGATGGATATTAGCCATGGGGGAGGAGAACTCACGGATGCTTTGCGACGAGAGGTGGAGGAGGAATATCGGCAGAAGCAGTACATTTTTTTTTCCCATTTCTCATTCTGATCCCCACTTTATTTATGACGCTTTTGCAGTCCAAAGCGAATGGACTTCCGAACACGGCGAGACCGAGTCCAACGTCGTGTGGAGGGATTTCAAAAGCAAATGAATAATATGGTCGAGACATACATTGAGTGGGTTGGAGAAGGCGAAGCGCCTCCGTGTCGCGAAGGTGTAGCGGGCGGGTATCTAATCTGTGTGGTCGACCTACTTGGTATGTGTTCTTTTTTTTCAGGTTGGCTGTCGACTGAGGGAGCCTCAGAGAACTACAACCTCGAAGCCGACTTGAATGCAGGTGGTAAAGGTGTTGCCGCTGCATTAATCAAACAAGGACTCTTTCCTTGTGCTCCGTACGACCCATCAGTGGTCATCACTGCAAGAGCTCTGGAGTTTTTCCGTGTCGCGCATGCTCGGTGTCCACGGCTGGCGATCCAAACCTTCATCAAGAGTATATGTGATCTTCACGGGGTAAGATTCCTGAATTTGAGTCGGAGTGAGATGAATTAACATGACTGAAGGAGCCATATCGACCCTACCTTTGCCAGCAATTTTCCATTTCCTTCGACCTTTACCTCGAGATTCGTCGAAAAACACGGAATCAGGTGCTCCAGACCTTGGGTCGGCTGGGCAAGGAATGGCGATTAAAGCATGTCTGCCCGTGCTGCACCTACCACCTCGTCGACGACCCAGAGATGACCTTCTCGATGCTCGCGACATTTGACGGCAACGAGTCGCTTCGACGGGTAGCTCGGAAGGTCATGAATCCTGACGGTAGCGTGGACCTGGAGGATGATACGGGGGAACCGCTTCCTCCGAAATCGAAGGAGAGAACGGATACAAGAGATGCGGGGGAAGGATATTTCATCGATCGAGAGGCTGTGGACAAGTGGGCGAAGAAGAAATTGGCGAACCTATTGCCCACCGATAAAAGCCCGGTAAGCATCCGACTTCTCAAATCAATTTAACGCGATGTTAATAATTATTTGTAGGGCGAGAGCGTTCCTTGTGCGGATCGGTGGAAAAACATGATCAACGACATCACCTCCAAGATGTGGGGCATCTTCGACGAGACCGGTATTTTCCTGGCCCTTTGTCGACATGGCTTTGTGCTACTGCTGGTCGATATGATACGGAGCGGCAAATTGTAAGCTGGCCCAATCTTTCCTTCAGAGATGAGTTATTAGATGCCTATGGCAAGAAACTCGGCCTGGGATACGATGTCGGCTGCCACTTGGAAGAAACCATTAAAAACAGCGACCTCAGCGAAAAAGCCAAAGAATATTTGCTGAAGATGCTGGTCGGCGCCTTTCATGGGCATGCACACAATCGGTTGTGTCAGCTCAAGTTCCTCGCGACCTATATTCATGGTCTGGGCCTCGAAGATCTCGAAGGGTGCGAGCGGTTTTTCTCCAAGTCCAATGAGATGGCCAAGGTCGTCCGGTACTCGAGCCGATTCCACTGTCAGCAGGAAATTACTGGCTTCATCAAGCACTTTGATGATTTCGAGACCTACGCTAACCTCTGTAAGCGGAAATTTATTTTTCATGTCGTTTTTAATCTTACCTGTCTTCTCCCAGCAAAATTCTTATGCAAGAACTACGAGCAAGCACTGGCTCTGTTGGCGACAGAGGCGTCCTTGAAGCTCCTGATGCGGAGGGAAGGGATTGAGTCTGTCGACGAGTTTGATCGGTGGTTGGTGGAGGAAAGGGAATGGCTTGAGTCGAAGAAGGAACAGGGGGCAAAGCAGGTGGTGACGATGGAGATGGATTATGTGCAAAAGCTGGTGAACCTGAGGCGAGTGAGTGAGTGAAATTTTTTGGTCCTGATTTTATCGGAGCTAATCTTGGGGTCAGAACGAAATTGAGTCTTCTCAAGTCGGCGGCACGGAGAGCACGACGAGAAGACTCTGAGTACGATCCCACCAAGAACGCGGCCGAGGAGCGCGGGCTGCAACATGCGAGGGCTGTCCGGGATCGGGATATGGATGCGGTGATGGAGTTGGAGGATAGGCTGGGAGTAAAGGATAGATGGACGACAACAGCACCCGAGTGGATAGCGGCAGTCAAGGCGGTGAAGCACAAGAAGTTCATGGAGGCACTCAACGCCCTGGAAGTCTTGATCGTCCAGCGGATATTTGAGTTAACGAAGGTGAATCAGTTGGAGACAGGTACGGAATCCGCATATCCCAATCTGCCCTTTTCTGACGTGGTTCTTCAAGGCTACAAGATGCGCAAGCACATTGCGAAGGCTCTGCAAACACGGTCCGAGGTGGTGAAGAATGCAATTGACCGCTACAATCTTGCTGCCTTGGCAATGGACCCACCTTCACCCACGCTCACCTGGAGCGAAGTCGTCGAGTATGTCTTCCTCGCCGACTTTGAGTTCCTTCGGGCGACCGATGGGGAGCTCAACGAGAAGCCATGGACTCGGCCAGCATGTCGATTGGCCATGACGATGTACTTCAAGATCGTCCGCGCTCGGGAGGAGATCGTCCGCTTGAATGTCGAAATTCGACGGCTGGTAACATGGATTTCGGATGAGGACGAGTTCCTGCGGGGAAAGGAGGCGGAGGCTCGGGAGTTTGGTCGAACGCACATGGCCGTCTTGATACGGACTTACCGACTCGAGCGCGCGCGGTCGGATATGGGGCACATGAAGCACATTTGGTCGCTGGCAAAGATGCCGGGGTTCACTGGGTGTATCTATCCAGGGGTGTTGAAGGAGAAGCGGGAGAGGATTCAGCAGGAGCGACGAGACCGACGGAGGGAGAGGGCAAGGGGAGATGCGTCGGAGATGGATGTGGATGAGGAGGAGGAGCCGGTGACAGTTGACATGGCAGCTGGATGGCAGGGAGACCCGGGGCTAGAGGAGGGGTGGGTGAATGTGGAGGAGAGCGCAGTCAACGAGGGGATAGAGGAGGACATCGAGGGACAGCAGCAAGAGGTGTCGGAGGTGATGTATGAGTTGGTGAGGATGTCTGTCGATGGACGGACAGTGGAGGGTGACATAGATGGGAATCAGGAGGAGCCGAGGTCGGATTTTATCTCACTGTTTTTTTTTCTGGATTTTACTGATTTTTATTTCATAGTGTCATGTAATGCCTTCGAGGCGGGGTAGTGGTGTCGGCAGGTGGGCGGAAGCGGGTGAGTACGATGAGGTGCGGGCTTTTTCACCCTATTTAACACATATTTTAGCGCAGATTTTGGGCCAGCGATTGGGCGGGCGGGCCGGCGTCGGGGATCACAATGGGCGCGCCGAGCGGGTCGGGGCGGCGCGTGATGGCGCCTTGGGTGATCCGGGGTCAACTATTTATGCCTGATTTAATGGTTATTTTTTCGTGGATTTTGGAGCACGCGCTGCCAAGGTGGGCCGACGTCGGGCATCGCGATGGGCGGGGCGGGGCGGCACGTGATGGCGCTTTAGGGTCATTAGAATGCCCTCATTTATCTTGTAATTATCATGTATTTTATTTGTATTTTATCTAGATTTTTCCACCCGACAGCGGCGCCGACAAGCGCAATGATGCGTGGGTGATGACCCCGATGATACGAGTGATGGCGGTACGGCGCGCACCGCCACACAGTCGCCTCGAAAGCCCTAAGTCCCCCACCCATAGATATAGCGCGGTATACCACGCATTTATAGCGAGGTATACCGCGGTTTATTGCGCGTAGCCCTGCACAACTTCTCAGGCCTCTCCTTAGACTTGCCATATTGGGCTATATGACACCTCTAATTTGTGTCGTCATGTGGGATTATTAGGTGCGACAATCATGGTCCCACTCATTCGACCTATCTCGGAATCCGAGTCTTTGCCCGATGAAGTATCACTCAATGCTCGCCTCCTCGGTTCGGCCATATCTGGCCTCCCTCCTCGTCTTGATCATCCATTGGCCACTCTCGCCACTACTGTATCATCATGACTTGGATCCAGTCCCACGATCCCAACCGACTATGCCCAGCTTGACCTGAATCATACTTCACCTCATTTCCGATCCCCACGTTCATTACTCCTCCTCGCCTTGGCCACGCCTGGCCTCACCTTGTCCTTCTGTTCACCCACTGGCCATTCTAGTTCACACTGGAACCTCTGGACTTGTCACCCAGCACTGGTCAGTCCCCTTCGGTTCACCTGAATCCCCTCGGGTCCATTCTCCTGCTATACTTGGTACTCACTCAGTCCCACGAACCAAGTCTGGTACTCCCGAAGATCCTCGCGTCAACCCGAGCCTTCGCATGCTGATTACGTCATCTTCCAACCTCGGCCCGACTCGGCTCGGCTCGCTTAGTCATCGCTTTGCCTCGCGTTGCCTCGGGTATGCTGCAATACAAGAATTTAGCATTCCCGAACCTGCTTGCGCAAATCCGAGTCGTCCCGACCCGATCGGGTACCGATTACGCCATCGCCCGATCTCGCCTCGCCTCGCGCATGCTCCATTACGCATAGGCACCCTTGTGAGCCCCGTTCCAAACCTTCAGCCTCCCGAGGTTCATCACCAGTACCTTGGATCCATTCACCCCGGCTTCCCATGGTACCACTCAACCTTGGTACTCCTATACATCACCATCACCTATGCCATAATCCATATCCGACACTCTCGCACAACTCAGCTTCGCCCGATGTTCCGATCCTCCGGTCCGAGTTTCCTGAACATTGCTCGCTAATGCTTGCCTTGTGTGTCCTTCATGCTTATCACTCTTCTCTCTTTATCCATCCATCTCTCCATATGCTCTCTTCCTTCTCCTCTATATATCCCAGGACTAACATCTTATCTCTCCTTCATCCATCTATCTATCCTTCTATTCACACGCTCTCGTCTTTCCTTTCTTGTCACTTACCGTGTTCTTCACGCTCACTTGATACATTCCTCCACATGGTGTACTTGCCTCATGGCTTGCCTCA
This sequence comes from Mycena metata, assembly GCA_029378385.1. Classification (NCBI taxonomy): domain Eukaryota; kingdom Fungi; phylum Basidiomycota; class Agaricomycetes; order Agaricales; family Mycenaceae; genus Mycena; species Mycena metata. The sequence continues at coordinate 143,891 of JARKIB010000180.1, read as the reverse complement.
TTGCATCCTCATGTACTTATTCCCACCTGTACTAATTACCCGACTCTAGTATTTAAACCTCTACTTTACATCTTGTACACTATCCTGAAAATAAATGTTATTCCATGGTTCCCTGCATGGTCTGATGTCACTTCTGTCTTGTGCGCTATGACCTCGCCTTGGTCCTCTCTCTATCTCCTCGCTCCGACTTTCCGTCGCTCATCTCGGAAACTTCCCAAGCTCGGATCTCGGCCCTTTGCTCAGTCATCGCCAACAACTCTGACACACACCTGAGTTGTTCTCTCCTGCTTCGGATACACCTCTAGTCTCCTCTCAGCTCGTTATTGCTATCGCCTCGATCCGACTCGGGTTGATCCCGATCGTTCCAATCTCCCCGATCCAACTCAGGTCGACATCATTCCCGTTGATCTCTCTCGGGCCTTCATTAGATAACTACTCACAACTATCGGCTATACTCTTGTGTCGCCGATCTCGGCTATCCTGTCCGCTCGCCTCCCCCGAGCAATCTCCTCAGGCTCGGCTCAGGACACTCCCCTTCTTGCAGCCAGAGGCTAGTCAATCGGTCACCCTTAAGGTAGAGAGCATGGATTCCCAGCACCCTTATGTCAGCAGTCACCTGTCACAATGTCACACTCAACGACGACCATAATAACTCAATGACCACATCTTGTATGCCTCTTTTGCCTCAGACAAGTGTTAGATATAGTGTTTAGAAACCCTTTGTCTGAAGCAGATCCGGCAAAAACAGTTGCAGGCCAAAGCTATAATGGGTGTGAAATTTCCCGTGACATTTTTTTAAATTGTTGCTATGCACTTTTTAGAAGAAATGCTGCAACTTCAGTTTTCTTTGGACCAGAATTTGGCCGACACAGCCACTGCACAGCCACATCGGCAGGCTTCGGCAGCATAGTTAGCTCTATTTGTGCCTGACCCAATATGGACTTTGACCTTCACTGACCTCAAGATATGTAGGACCTCTCTACTAAAGCATTCCTGACATACTATCAGTCTCCATACTGCCTTGAGAGCCTACCCAAGCCTGTAAACCCTCAGAAAATCAAAAAAAAAAATCTCAATCTCGAGATTTGGCCGTGGGAAAGCTCAGCTATCAATTGATCGCTGCTGATATAAGGGTGCCGGGAATCCACGCTCTCTACCTTACTGAGCTATGGTGTTCCGAGAATGGCTGATCTTCGACATCTGATCACCCGCCGGTTCATGGCTCGACTCCGTTCTGGCATTCCTTCCGTCGTGGCTCAGTACATAACAGTGTCACTCCCTAGTTTAGTGTGATGCACTGAAACGGTGCACTGGAATGCAGCCATGAAATCAACCAGAAATGAGAGGCTAAATGAGCATAGCGAGTATAACTCAACTAAACACTCTAACCAAACTCAAAACCAAATCTAATCACTAACTCCAATCTCAATACTCATGTGTGTGTATGTGTTTGGGGAAGTAGGGTATGTATCACACTTCAAAATGGTTGTTTCTCAGAATAAGGTAGTGGCAATGGCAACACTTATAGTGGTAGCGGCAAGCGGCGTAATCACAGGCTTTATCTTTGGCAAGAGCTTCAACTTTAAGGCAACTCATATGGTATAAAGTGTCGGAGATGGACCGTGCAATGCTACGGTGAATACTCCGGCCACAGAACAATCAACCAGTAAACCGAAAGGTAGAGGTTTTCCTTTATTCCTTCAAACGGACTATTGACAGAGCAAAGCTCAATGTCGGCGGCCAAGAGCAAAGGTCAATTGGGGGCTAGACCCGTCAAACGGCTGAACTTTCCAAAGGGCAGCAGCTGGCTAGGCAGCACGCACTTATATCAGTCTGCAAGCTTGGTCCCAGGACGTACACGCCTCTAACACAATCTTATTGCAGATATCAAATCTTTGCTTTATCTCTGAGTGCACTATATTCCTTCCACAAAGTGGGGGGGGTAGTCTACTCAAGTACATTAGTGCAGTTCTACCATATTTATACAAGTTGAAAGTCTAGAATGGAGATAATCAGAATGAGTTGGAATGGTGTGATAAGTCGTGATTGATTCTGTTGGGATACTGGCAGCAAGCGGTCCAATGGGGTGTTGGGCATTGAGTGAACCGTGGGTATATGGCAACCGGTGGCCGCTGCTGCACATGGCATTGCTGCGCATCTCTTTTTAGTGATGCTGGCGGCTACCAGTTGAAGTCAATCCTTTGAGGTTCAACTGTGCCAGTTCAGTGGCGGCTACCAGCCTTGTACTGAACTTGCTAGTGTAGCAGCCAGCTCATATCATATCTTCTCTCTATCATGAAATAAAATGAGCTCCACTTAAGTTGTAGGCGGTGTAGACCAACTTCGAACTTAAGTTCCCTGCAACTTAAGTTCAGTGCCCAACCTGCCAACGCGCCCTATATCCCCCCTCAGCAGGCCTCTGTTAACCAGAACTTAAGTTCTTGCCGCCACTCAAGTCCCCCACCACTCAAGTCCGGTCGACAACTTAAGTTAGACGACCCAACTGAAGTTCCAAGCTTCACGTGCAACTTGAGTTCCAGTGATGAATAAGTAACAAAATAAAATTCAGGTGTCTGTGTAAGAAGAGGAAGCCCTCCCCCAGAGCGCCCACGGGTCCTTTGGGGGACCGTGTATACCACACTTATTGGCCCGGTGGATATTCAGAGAAGAACGATGGCAGATGGAAGGTAACGTACCAGGGAGCACAAAGTGAATGCCTGCAATGCTCTGAGCAGTGTAAGACAGGTCAAGGGGGTGGTGAGTACCATGACGAAGAAGAGAGGCCAATTGACACACCAAATATCACTACCGGATGCTGGAGATGATCATGGGTGATGGGTGATTGAGGCAAGAGCTGGTGGATGCCCGGAACTGCGGGGAAGATGAATGAACGGAAGCCAGAAATGGGCAGGTTCGGCGGGGCTATGTGGTGGGGGTCAACGACGATGAAGTGGGTGGCATGGTGGTAGTGGTGGTGGAAGCGACGTGAGGTGTGAAGTCGGACAATAGAAATGATGCCATCAGTAGCAATTGTGGTTTGCCGTGGCCACCGTTAGTCCCTGCTTCTCTCTTCCACACCACCACCACTACTAGTGCTTCTAACCTGCCACTCACCCTTTGCTCCTGGTTTTGCTTCAATAGCAACCTTCTAACTTGAAGTTTCAACTCGGTGCCCTCAACCTGATCAGTGGCAAGTTGGTGGCAAGTGCTTAAGTCTTTTCTGCCATGTTGAAACACTGAAATATGTAGAAGGTTAACAACAAGGAATGACTCAAGTCCATGAAATAACTTGAGTTTTCCAGGCTTCAAGTTCAGTTTAGAACAAGCTTAAGTTCATGCTGTGAAGCCTCGGTCAAGGTGTGTGTGTTCTTTTCCTCCCCAGTGGCATGGAACTGAAGTTACGCTCCAGAACTTGAGTTTCTCCGGAGAAAATATATGTCGGTGGTTGGTATAATAGTGGGATTGCAGCGAACATAAGAACTTAAGTTGTATAGAACTTCAGTTCCTTCCCGGTGTAGACCGCCTACAACTTAAGTGAAGCTAATACAGTATTTGCTCTATCTCTGGTGGTATCACACACATCTGTTTGATAGTGGCAACCATATTGTTGGTAGCAGCTAGCAACTCGATCATGATAATCAGAAATGTTCCACGTTGGCCGCCGCCATGGCAGTAGCTGCAAGCGAAGTAGTCAAACATGCGTAGCCGCTACGGCCTTTGCTGAGGCTAGCGGCCACCTCCAGTATCTTGTCTTTTAGCTGTAGAACCAATAGGGTGGCAGCTAAAGGGCATACTTCACCTAGAGACCTTTTTCATAGCAACAACTCAATCTAATCCAAACAGTGTAGCGGCTATCAAGATCTTCATGATTGAATAACCTATTTATCATTGAGGCTGCCACCAAGTAGCGGCTACCACTAAGATATATAATTCCTCTTGATCACCTCGAGCACTCAAGGGATCTGGCGGCTAGCCAGCTCCCGGAGCCCAGCAGCTGGCTTTGAAGACTGAACTCAGTTCCCGCAAAGGTCCCTTGTTGAGCTTCAAACACATAGTATAGTGTTCACTGGCTTTTGGCCGTTATAAGTGTAGAATACCATTCCGAGAAGAATGTACCCTCTTAGTCCAAGTCTCACTCCAGCCTTTAGATAGGTTCAGAAACAAAAGAAAACTGGTTCTTTTCATGTGTGTTTTGGTACACACCCTATCAGCGCCATGACATCGGCATTGTTGAGATTGTGCCAATTGATTCCATATAATTTGATGTCCTTCAATGTTATTGTTGTCAACACTCAGCTGTGGAACATTATCAAACCCATGCAGACCATTCTCGATCATCCCAAAAGAAAAGCATGCCACGCGGACTCTGTGTGTGTTCGGTGTTGAACCAAATCTTGTGCTCATTCCAGGTGCGAGCCCAATCGTGAGCATCTTGGTTTATTGCCGGCAAGAACAGATGGGAAGCCAGATGTGAGCGTTCAGACCAGGCCTGAGCCCGCAACTGAGCTCAAGACTCAAGAAGAACCTGCTCCACTTTCGACCAAATCCACAGGTAACATCCACCAAAGGCACTCAATACGGATATTGTGCACACTTCTAAAAAACACGATTCAGCTACAATGACTTCCTAAACTATCCTGAAGAGTACCCTGCCATAGAGTGCAATAGAGGCAGTCAGGGACTCCTCCTACATGCTCTCAACCCTGTGGTTATGGACCAACCTCTGCCTGGCAGAATATTGTTTGGCCAAAAGACAAACAGAAAAAGGAAAGTGTGCTCACCAACCTCAAATGTAAGCACCATGGTCGGGCCCATGCGCTTCTTCCATCCACTGAGCCACCCTAACGTTCTCTGTGCCGTGGTCGCCTCGGACGCAATGAGGAACACCGTGGTGCACAACAACCTGTCCAAGAAAGAGCTGCAGGATGGTGTCGGCTCGGTTGTTGTTGTCCGCTTTAATTCCAGTGACAAAGCAGGAGTAGCCGTCAATGAATGCATGAATAATAATTTGCTAGCGGCGGAGGCCTGAATGCCTGTGAGTAAACAAGAAATCAAACGCAGCAGGCGAAACTCGAACCGTTGAAACGGCAGTGTGCGCTTGACGGCGGACTTGGCTAAACTATGCAAATGGAGATGGAAGCGCTAGCTGGAAACTAACACCCCACTAACCAAACACACAACCCAACCAAACCCCCCTTTATACTCCCAAAGACTAGCGCAAACTCCTTGGTCGAGTTCGGGTCCGGGCCGTAGTATGCGACCACTGGTTTAGAACAGCAACAGGAACTGAATCCGACTTTATTGACCAACACTCTTCTATACAACACAACTCTCATGGCAATGCTTCCTCAAACTCAACGAGCCTAGGCTTGTGATGTACATAGCAAAGGATTGTTACTAGGAATCGCACCGAAGTACAGGTGCCTAGGCGAGGAGGTGTAGCTTTGGACTGAAAATCCCGTTTAAGGGCTATGCTGCTTCGTCTAGACGACCTCTATTGCACTGCTAGCCTCTCGAGAACTAGTGGCAGACTCAGACTCCTTTGAATCCAAGATCTTTTCCGTACACTTGGGCTTATTAAGGACCTCAAAGTACTATCCAACACGACTAGACAACCGGTGGTTGTCCCAGGGTTCTCCCAAAGTGCTGTGCCGGGCGTGGTCAGTTTTAGCGAGGCGTTTCCTGGTCACCCAATGCGGATGCCCTGCTAGAGTCCACTCGCGACGACAGTCGCAGTTCTCAAGCCTTCTTTGTGCGTACGGTCCTGATTTATACGTGGAGGCAGTTGCCGCCTCACAACCTCCCAACGCGATGCTTTGCTTATAGGTTCACACAATGTTCCAACAAACAATGCTTCGATTGTATAGACTTCCTTACACACAGATAGAGAATGTACTTTATCCCTGCTTAGTGGCCTGAGCACACCCTTACCGCCGTAGCAGTGAGTGGGGCATGAGCTGGCTTTTAGCAGTAACTACTGGGTCCTTATATACTATTCTAGAGTCCATAATGTAATACCTATCTAATAAGCATGCCGGGGTGATTCCTCATCCAAATGTCAAACAATATGACTGATTTGTGCCATTTACCCTCGCCGTCGGCCTAATTCCGGGTCATAGGCCTTGGCTATAAATATCCCGGAGCCTAAAGCTCATAACTCCGAAATACTCCGGAGCCATTGCCCCTTAGCTCCGAACTGACTCATGCTTGCTCATATGTTGAAGTGTTCAGTTCAACTTCCTCAACATACTATCATTGCCAACCCAGGAAGTTGATCAGAGTTTGTCTAGACAGCATTTCTGTGGTCTAGACAAGCCAAGCTTTGTAGCCCAACCATGCTAGTCCGTCTAGACGACTTCAATGATCATTCCCTGAGCTATATCCCTCTGTGACCTTACTAGCACAGTTACTTGAGTGCTAGTATCATTGTACATGTTTCTACTTCGAATTCAAGTACTTGGACTCGCTCTGAATAATACCTGAGGCCCAAGGCACTCAAAGGCAATAGCTTCGATGTCAATTGTGGTTGCTAGCTCGATAACGAGCCGTCTAGACGCATAGTTCTGCCGTCTAGACGCTTAGTCCTGCTGTCTAGACACATAGTTCTGCCGTCTAGACACTTAGTTCTGCTGTCTAGACGCATAGTTCTGCCGTCTAGACGCTTAGTTCTGCTGTCTAGACGCTTAGTTCTGCCGTCTAGACGAGCTGGTTAGCCCTCTGTTAAGTCCCATTCGACGTGGTCTGTGCAGTCATTGGTTCTCCTGGTCGGATTATGATCCCCATTGAATGTCTAGGCTTTTGTACATCTCCTTGATAGTGTACCTGTCCAGTGTAACACTTGTAACCGTGTCTAGCACTGTGCAGAATACTACAGCCAGCAGGCGGAGCTCACTCTGGCTCTCCTTTATATCACCGAACAGGGTACTAGTGCACTACTCAATAATGCAACTAGAAGCTAGTCTATGGCCTGAGTCCCCTAGCACCAACTAGTGCTCATTAAGCTTAAAATAGCCCGACTGCGACACAATTGGTGTTGCGCCGTCTCACCGTGCTGGCCATCGTGATGTGAGAGAGAGTTAGGTCCTGCAACCCTGTAAGGCTGCTGCCCTGCTGGGGTGTTAGAGAAGGAGACCGGCAGCCCATGAACACGGTTGTAAGAGTCTCGAATGCGGGAAGTGGGAACGTGCTTCTAGACACTGGGTGCAAGCTACCGTTTGCGGGCCCCGCAAATTATAAGCAAATTGAAAGCAAATTTAGGATGTGCTTCTCATTTGCTTCCAATTTGCGGAGTCTGCAAATAATAAGCAAATGAGAAGCAAATGATAAGCAAATTTAATATTTGCAGCCCCCGCAAATTGGAAGCAAATGAGAAGCAAATCCTAAATTTGCTTTCAATTTGCTTATAATTTGCGGGGCCCGCAAACGGTAGCTTGCACCCAGTGGGAGCTGATGGAGGTGTCCAACAATCATCCGGTGTCCAAAGAGGGGAAAAATTTCAAGAATGTGATGGATGAGAGTGTCCAGCTCATCGTCTGTGATGAGTAAAATGGGGCCAGACGTGAACAATGTGTATATACGAACAAGCTCACCGGTGGCTTTATCGAGTTGCTTTGTGTAAACCGGGGCCGCCGGTTCAGCAACGACGAACAGTTCGAGATAATATGTCTGTCACCGGGGCGAGACCAGTGGGCCCGCAGAGCTCCAGGCCGAAGGAAAGGAAGTCGTAGTTGATCTCAATGCGGGGTCTACCATGCATCCCAGCATGAACTGGGGCTGCAACAGAGACTGCGGTCATTGAGGGAGGGCCCTCTGACTGCACTGTGGCAGTGGAGAGTGCTACAAGCATGTTGTTAACACTTTCCTCCATGACTTGATGCTCAGGAGCAGGGATAACATCAGAGTGCTGCAGAGGGAAATGAAGCCAAGGCAGCAGTTAAGATGCAGCTACACCTCTTGGACCGCCTGCAGAAAGCATAATACACCGCTGTTGTGCTCCTGAAGGCGGAGACGGTCACCAATCTGAGTATGAAAGGCGGCATTGACGCGGTGTCCAAGCTGCAGGAATGCAACATGCATTGTCTCGAGACGGAGAGGAACCAGTTCCAAAGTGTCATGGTCACCCATGAGGACAGGTGGGATGAGTGAAAGTAACAACACTCACGCAATTAATTAGGAGCTGCTGAGACACCACCACTGGTGATCATTGACGAGGTTAAAAGCATTGAGCTGCAAAATCAAGTCTGAAGGATGGCAAAAACTCAACATGCCGAAAATAAAATTATGATCACGACAGCGAGAATGGAAGCAGCGGAAACAAAATTGAAAGTGGATTGATTGGCAAAAACAAGATCACAAAGCTAACAAAGCAATTTCGTTTTCGCCTATTATGATCTTGGTTTCGCCCAGGTCACCTTCATTTTTGTTTTCCCAAGTTCAATTCTGTTTTAGAGATTTCAGTTATGCAGCACTCAAAAAGTGATTCGGCCTAGCTGTTTGCCTTGTTTTTGTTTAGAGCTGTGATCATGATGATCATCAACAAAATCACAGCTCAACCAGAACCTGGGTTGCTCAAAACATAAGCATTCATTTTGTCCAACAAGGACACCTATTTAAGAGCCACCTGTGATAGATGTGAGGTAGACAAAACCAGGAACCACATCCTTACAGAATGCCAGATCAATGGCCAAGAGCAATTGTGGGATCTTGCAAGTGAAATATGGATGAAGCAGACAAATCAGCGACTACGACCGCTCATCGGGCCAGGAGAAAATGCCGTGACTGCCACAGCATTGCCGTGCATTGACGCAGCACTGCTGCACCAATCCCAATTTTCGCTTAAAGGTGAATATTAGCAATAATTTGTATGCAGATGATCACCAGGGACTTTACTTACTTCAGTAGTACATCTACCAGTGGAAAGCCACTATTTTTCACGTAGTTTCCTTACCAAGTACCCCGGACTGAGGCCGCATTTACTTCAAACTTACAGTTTATTATGTTCGAGGATGCAATGAAGGCATTGAAATCAAATTTGAACTCTCAGAAATTATTCATCCTTGTGGTTTTGGTTGCACCAATGTGCGTCAATGCCGTGTCAACTGCATGGCAATGCGTGGCAATGCCGTGTCAACCGCGCGGCACAGTGGCACACTGCTCAGTAACATTTCTTTCTGAGGAGAGGTAAGTCTGGTCTCTTCTGTGAGGTAGGTAAGTAGTAGGTAGTATTTTGGTGAAACCAACGATTGTGCTGCAGTGGTGGCTGTGCTCTTGATGCGCCAGGTGCCGCGCGGCCTCTAGCTAGTTCCCCCGATACTGTTGAACCTGGAGGTAAGTTGAATCATGATTTTATAGTCGTAACCCATTATTTAGACACTATTATTGCCACTTTTACAGCCAGGATACCCACCTGAGTTGGCCCATCCCAATGGTTGCCTATTCAGATTCTCGGCTTCATACATTCCACTGGCTAGCCTAATCGAGGAGGTGTTAACTGGGGACGCGGCAATGCCGCGCAAGCAGCAGCTTCCTTCTGGGTGTTCATATTAATCACTGCTAGGTACAGGGGTGGTCAGGTGTATTCGATAACAGACCACTTTTGTGTTTTCCCAATCATTTTGACCAATGTTATACCGATCCTAGGCAAGTGAGTGTGTACTTTCTTGTGAGAGTTAACTCTTCTCTTGAAGTCTTGCAACCTTTGAATTTGAATACCTGGTGTACCTTTCAATTGGCCCTTAGACTACAAAGAGTTGGTTGAACACTCTTTTACATTTGTTAATAGATCAACTTGCACATAACGTGTCAAGATACTGTGCCCTTCCCGCTGTGTTGTGAGCTATCACCTTGTGATTAGCTCTAGATGCCCTGCCATGCAGAACAAACGCGCCTTTCAGAACAACGGCTCGAAGCATGGTCACTGGCGCACTTGCACATTGGAAATCACTGGCGCACTTTTGGAACTTAAATGGCTAGATCACTGGCGCACTTTGGGAAGTTAACAGCGCACTCACTTGCTGTCACACTCGAAATTACAAGTGGCACCCGCATTTGAAACCACTGGCGCACTTTGGGAAGTTAACGGCGCACTCGAAGATTACAAGGGGTGCCCGCATTCAAAACCACTGGTGCACTTACAGATGGTTCAGAAAATAAAGGTGTGCTTTCACAAATAAAATGCCGTGATTAAAACGAGTCGCGCACGACTATCAATGACTCACCAAAAGAACGCGCCACAAAGAAAAAGTGCCTCACCACAAACAGGCCCAGCCTCGAATCGAACGAGGAGCTCGCAGTTAGGAAATAATGTTGCAATAACGACTGCACGCGATACCATTATGCCACTGGGCCATATCACCACAACTCGAACTTTCAACTTGAGCTTTCTGAGAAGGGCGCGATAGAAAATAATTACGAAGCGCCCCACCAAAAGACAGGAAAAAGGTGCCACGCACTAAATAAAAGGTGCTTCGTTCAAGGGTATACCTTGAGCGAAGCTACCGTATGGACAGACCCCGAATCGAACGAGGGTAGCGGGCGACATGGCATTCCATAATCAAGTGTCCGCGCACTAACCACTGTGCTATCTGACTGTGATACCTAGCCACTCAGGGAACGACAACAAACACTAGAAAAAGGTGCTTAACGGAGAACACACCACGTGCAGGAAAAAGGTGCGCACAGGCACTGCTTGGACGGAAGGCGTGGGGCGCTATTTAAAGGAAAGGCACTGAGTGCTATTTAAAGGAAAGGCGCGGGGCGCCATGAAGAAAGGCGCGAGGTGCCGCGCTGTTCAAAGGAGAAGCCGGTGCGGTTTGAGGAAAAGAGCGCGAGCGCGCTTTGGAGAAAGCCGCTGGAGATAGACAAATGGGGAAGCAGGGAATGGTATATAAGGAGAGCGCGAAGGAGGGAGAAGGCATCTAATTACCTCCACTGCATACTGCTAAAGGAAAGGTGCTCCCATTAAAACGGGAGGCGCTGATCCAGTACATTGTCAAATCAAATATATTAGTGTGCCTTCACAAGAGTGGGGTAATGGGGTCACCTTGACCGCGGTTGTACAGAATAGAAACTGCGCGAGAAACCTCCTAGACAGGAAAGGAGGAAACATTGGAGATAACAGGTGTTGAAGCACGCGTTCAGTTGAAGAAAAGCGCAGCGCGATCCTCCAAACAGCCAGCAGACCTACTCAGGCTGCGTGTAACTGTTGACTTTCAGCGCTCATAACGCACACCTTGCATACATAGGGCGCATTTATCGAGAAGGCACCTTTTACCAACTCGACTATACCATTTCCCCCATCTAATTCGGTGCACTTCCCTTGACTAGCTAGAAAGGCGCCTCGCGCCTGGCTATTTGCGCACGCACCAATATTCAGATTGCGAAGGAGTGTGCTACGATCTGACGGTGCTGTGTTTACCCAGTTCTGAAGAAACTCCTTGCACGCCCTATACAAAGCAAGGAGATACAAAAACACCACAATACCCAGGTTTACCGAGTAGGAGCGTACTTCGCATCACGGAGCGCCAATCCTTCGTGCGAGTGTAGAAGAATCTCCCATCGCGTCTTTCTCGGAAGGCTAGCCCCCAACGAGAGACCAAACTCTTGAGGAACCTAGCACCTTCTCTAAATCTGCTACTCGCGAAAGAAAAATCTGTATACACCACCACCACCATTTAAAATTATCATTGCGTAGAAGTAAAGAGCGCTTCTAGCCTGCTTATTTCCCTCTAGAGGACGTACACCATTTGTATTGCAGTTTGACCGTAATTCCACAGCCAGATTCTAGTACAATAACTGCAGTCCACATCACATCGGAAACTTCCCGAGCTCGGATCTCGGCCCTTTGCTCAGTCATCGCCAACAACCCCAACACACACCTGAGTTGTTCTCTCCTGCTTTGGATACGCCTCTAGTCTCCTCTCAGCTCGTTATTACTATTGCCCCGATCCGACTCGGATTGATCCCGATCGTTCCGATCTCCCCGATCCGACTCGGGTCGACATCATTCCCGTCAATCTCTTTCGGGCCTTCACTGGATGACTACTCACAACTATCGGCTATACTCTTGTGTTACCGATCTCAGCTATCTTGTCCTCTCGCCTCCCCCGAGCGATCTTCTCGGGCTTGGCTTAGGACACTCCCCTTCTCGCAGCCAGAGGCTAGTCAGTCGGTCACCCTTACTGAGCTGTGGTGTTCTGAGAATGGCTGATCTTTGACATCTGATCACCTGCTGGTTTATGGCTCGACTCTGTTCTGGCATTCCGATTGGATATTCCTTCCCTTGTGGCTCAGTACATAACACCGTCGCATGTCGCCAAGTCCAAAATGGGTGCATCTCGCTGTGTGCCACTTTTCTTCTCATCTCAAGGTATGTAGCACCACATACCCCGATTCATTTGCTGGTCAGCACCTCTCTGCCATTATAGTGGGGTTCGAACCACCATATCACTGCCACGTCACCGTCGCCTCCGTGGCAGGCAACCCCGACATGGCAAAGTAAATTCAACCGTGGGAATTATGAATTGGTGGCAAGTTCAACTTTAAAATTCCCATCAGTTTCTGTAGGAACCTACACCTAATATTCCTCTCACTGCATTCTATTGAGTCCGGAAACACATTTTGAGTTAGCTGGTATTTAGCGCGAAGGAGTCAGAAGACATGTACAATGTGTAGTCGGACATTTCGGCGACCGATTCAACTCCGTTCTGCCCTTGTTGAACTTCAATCTCTAGCAAGCCCCTCTTTATCCCTAGGCTCCGTTACAACAAGGAAGTAGTTCATGAGTTCATCACACCCACAAAGTCCACATATAATCAGCCCGAGATAAAACCTTACTTACTGACTTCGGGTCAAACTGTGTGATTTGGTCGGCAATGCAGATATCTACATCCTACTACTGCCAGAGAGGGATTCCAGCGAACTCTGGCGCTATAAAGCTCAGAGTTTATCCCACACATGCTGGGGAATTTGATGCATGCGGGTCCTTGACAATCTTCACCTCAAGCCTGTGTATCGGACAGCTTTGAAGACTGGCTCGCAAGAGGAAAGTGTTGGTGTGGCATCGTAAAATTAGACAAGTATTCAGACACAATTCAAATTGTGTCAAAAGAGTTGAAAGAAAAGGGTCACTTAGTACTCTGACCGAGGACTGACCTACAGAACATTACGGGTTGAACTCACCCTATTAGTCAGTCCTGTACAGACAATATGTATGGCCTAATTGAACAAGGTGGGAGACTTGAAATGAGCCTCTGGGAGACAGTTGGTGCACGCACGGCAGCACCGCGTCAATAGGCAATATATACTCGGTTAATTGAAGTACACAGGTCTCTAGATCGAGAACTTGAGACTCATAGGACTCATAACAAGCCTATCCGACACTTCTGTTTACATTGGAGCGACATATGAAGCGGAGAATCAAAATATGCAAACATCGGAATTGGTTCACTAAGGCTAGTATCCCGACCGTAGAAGTAAGAATTTTTGTGTCTAAACAATGTATTCTCATTATAAAAGCAGGTCTCAGCTTGCCTTTGGGCCCAATTATGCCAGTGGAACTAGCTACAGGGCGCACGGCACTGGCGCGTCAATAACACAGCCACTGCCGCGGCAATGCCACATCACTGCGCGTCAGTGCCGCGGCAAATCGCGGCAGGCGCGGCACTGCTTTCCTCCCAGCCCCCGCTCATCAATGAGATATGTCGGAAAAATCTTTGTTGACTGGTTTGAATATATTTGCTCATATAAGACCATTTCAGGTCGTCAAACTGGAGGGGGGTATATATTGTTTAGAAATGTACCATTTGTGCATATCAGGCAATATTAGATCTGACGGACCATATCAGACTGACCACGTATAATGGGCAATATCAGGCAACATTTGGCCTGGCCAGACTGGGCTCATTTGAGAGGCGAAAAACAAAGTGATTACTGCCTGGTACCGTTTATCGTCGCAGAGGGTCCTGTGTTGCATCTAATGTGTTACAAATGTAATGTAATCTATCTAATGCTACTAGTCTATCTAATGTTTAATGTTACAAGTCAGTGGTCAGTTTCGAACGCGCAACCTCGGGGATTCGTCTAAAATTATGTGTGTTAACCGTTAAGCTAGGGAGAAGTGTTTGCTTGTGTATTTTAATCGTACACATAGCATCATTTTGGACCCCACTCAATAAGTCGGATAACGGCCACGAGTGTGTATATGGCACAAATACACAATAACGGGCAATCAATTAATTAGGCCTCCTCCGCTGGCTCCTCCTCCTCATCTGCATCCAACATATCCATCGCATCTTGCAGTTGTCGGTCTGCATCATCGTCGCCTCCACCAAGACTAGTTTCGGTGTCGGGGAAAAAATCTCATCCCACTCACGGAAGAGCCTGAGGACAGATTTTTTGCATTTGTTGAGGCCGTTCTGAAGGTACAGTATTCAATATATTTTCCAAGATCGCCTTGCCAATCAACGCCGGTCTGGGCACCGCGCGGAGTAAGTGTGATGTCGGCGGACACGGCCCAGCGAGCCTGTGAACAATGAGCGGAGTTTTTAAGAACTAAAGTCAACATTCAAGAGGTCGGTAGCGGTGCAATTAAAGATCTCCGGTGCGCAGCGACGAACGCGAGTGGCGATGTTGCTAAACTGTGTTCCCATTTCGACGTGAAACTGGGCAGAATGTTCAGCCATTGAGTATTGGGGAAGATGGTCGCATACGCACCGTGTTAATGAACCACTGGGCATGCATAGTCTCGCCACGGAATTTCGGGGGCAAGATCTCCAGCAAATCCGCCAGCTTACCTTGCACTTTTGACTCCCGATTTTCCCACCACGCAAGGGGATTGTACTGCTCGTTAACATCAGTGTTGAAGGTGTGCTTCAGATCTCGCATCCAGAGATTCATCACCGTGAACTTATAGGCTAGATGTTTTACTTCTTTCGTGTCGTCCTCGCTGCCGCTGTCCACCTTGCGCTTCTTGGGTCTCCCACGTTTTGGTCCTCATTCGTGATGTCTGTCAATTTGCATTCGGCGGCCTGGAGCGCCTTCGTGGCCTCGTTGGCTTTCTTCTGCTGAAGTTGTGTGATCTAGTGTTGGTAAGTGCCGATTCAATCACAATTTTGAATCTTACCTTATAAAGCTCATCCGCCGGAAGGTCATCGCGCAACTCTGGGCTTAGGGAACGGGAGGAATCTAAGGAGGGAGCCCGGTTCTCCTCCTCGTCTGAAGAATCCAGGGTGTGCGCTCTTTTCGTTGCTGGCATGGTGGTGGTGAACGGTGGAGTTGTTTTGAAGGTGATGTCATCGGTACCGCCACTGTTAATCCGCCACCGCCGCTGACACTACATAGCTCATTCCGTTCCGCCAAACTGATCAAATCATTCTATGTATTATGTACCATGATTGAAATTCGCTTCGCCGCCTTGTGCCCAACCGAGGGAGAATATTTGATCTGGCCTCAAAATATTCAATCTGAGATGACCTTATTTTGCAAAATAATAATGGCCTGTGGCGTAATCAAACGAGGCAGAAACCCGAATCAGTGGACAAAGGCACCTCACGCCTCTATAGAATCCTAGTCTCCGAGTCTGCCCACCTTATCTGGCTCCTCGGAATAAGAGACGGATCCAAGGTAAAGACCCTGCTTCCGAACGCGAAATTCACCTCAGGTAGAGATCCCGTCTGAATGTCCGCCTTGCGATTGACTGCCAGATGACCAACAAAAATCGCTCTGTAAAGTAAATGTAAAGAAAGCGATACCGAAATCACTCGTCCTGAAAACCTGGGGCGAAGTAATTCAAGACAAAGACACACTTTGATTTAATTTCCTGAGGACTTCACCGAGGAGCCCCAGGTTTTAGTGGGTATTGGGTGAAAGGCAATGATGGACTGGCCTGCCACGCAGTCTTGAGCCCCTCACCCCGAATCCCACACGACGTGTCCGGTGCGCCGGCATAAGTGGCTAAATTCCATTGCCTGGAGGTGGTAGGTGTCGGCGGGGTTTTCTCAACTTCTTTATCCCTGCTCCCTAGGCAACGGTTTAGTAGGGCGATTAGATCGGTCTCTTAGGATCTGCTCAGGTGGTGAAGAGAAATATTATAAGTATGGTGCTACCTACAAATGCCATTTTCGTTCCACTTAATAAACCAAACTGATTTCTCTGTCTTCTGATTGGTCGGCATGTGATGAGATGATGTATTCCTTTGTAACTACATGTAGGCCTAAGTTTGCTAAGGTAGTGTTTTCGATACACGGGTATGTAATGGTCGGCATGTGGATGGGGTTATTAGGCTGAAATCTCTCAATTCTTACGAGGCGAGACTGAGCCGAGTAGAGGAACGAGGCCGCGCGAGACTCACGAGCCACGAAACCAAAATGGAAGTTGAGTCTCCGCATTAGGCACTCCCATCCAGTACAAAAACAGAGACGAATGCATCGGATGGATTAAGCAGGGAAGGAGGAGCCCCGTTTGTAAACCTAGCCTATTTTAAAATAAAAACTATAATACATGCCAAGGTACCACGAGCACGGATGAGATGAGTTGAACGAACGAATGTGTGGGTGGGGTGAGTTGATACGGTAGAGCCAAGTATGAACGAGTGTCGCATAGTGTGTATGTATGAATATGAGACCAAAAAAAAATAACATGAATCCAAAGTGGAAGGGAGAGCAGGGGAGCAAAAAAGAGACATTTCGTCCAGTCGTCAAAACGGACATGAAAAGGAAAGCACACCTCCCCTCACATAACAACACACTTGCAGCATCCCGCCCCGCCATCCTCCTCCTCCACCGGCTGTGCACCAAACTTGGCCTTGGCCGCCTCCAAATCGATAACTCCCTCCCCCGACCCACCCTGCCGATAGTCCGAAAACGGCAACGGACTCCGCGGCGGCTCTGGCCTCTGCTCCTGCGCCTGTCGTTGCGGCGGCGGTTGCGATTGCGACTGCGGGCCGACGGGTTGCTGCTCGTGCTCCGTGGGCGGGTACCGCGGCCGCTGGCCAAAAGCCACGAGCTCCTCGTCGTTCATGGTACGGTTGGGGTCGTTGGGATCGGACGAGTCGGGGAGGGGCCGCCCGAATTCGTCCATTTGAATGTCGTCGCGTGGGGGTCGATACTTTGAGTGGTCCCAGCCGAAGGTGCCGGGTGCCTGGAGGGAGAAGTGAGTAAAAGGGGTGAGGAAAGAAGGACGGTTTCGTGGGTAAGAACGCAAAGAGAGCAGAATAGAATAGCAGAACAAGCTCGCGCCAACCTCCCCACGAGCCGACTGTAGGAACCACACGCGAGGTCCAACCACCTCCGAAAGGAACCGACACAATCCGACCAGATGCGATAGGTGAAGGTTTCCGAGTAGAAGGTGCACAAAGGTCGGAACCAGCACGCAAGGTAGGTACGAAGCGAGAAGGCTTCAGGGCCGAGCCGAACGCTCTGCGCTTGAATACCAGGCAGAGGATGCGCACGAACGGGAAAGCCCCACGTAAGCGAAAGGCGTTGAGGTACCAGCACAAGGAGCTATGCAGCTCGCTCAAGAAGAGGACACCCGAACTGAAACGACGCGAGCTCGAACGCCAACGCCCATCAAGACAACCCAGGGAAGAGAAAGAAAGCCGGCACAAAAGAACCAGCTTGCTCGCCCGAGCGCGCCAGCGCAACTCGACGCTCAAACTCGACGCTCAAACTCGCTCAGGACAAGGACGCCCGAATAAAGCGTCGCAGACGCCCACGAGAACAAGGCCGATGAAAATGAAAAACGAAACGAGTGCTTGCGACCCAAGGCGAGGCGGAACCCAATCGCAAGAGCGAGCGACCAAGGGCGACACGATAAAATAAAACCCAGAAAGCCGCCCTTCCCTCCCACTTCCTCGAGCATATGACGGGAAGCCGGGCGAAGAAAAAAGCCCCAGTCCACGTCAACCCAACACGAAGAAAGGTAACGGGATAGACGGGATAGATACCGCGCTCGCTCGACGCCCGCGCCCGAACTAGCCACGAACCGAACGTGGGCGCGAAGATTCAAACAAAACCCAAAGCTCAAAAAGCCCCACACACAGCCAAAACCCCTTCCCCCAAAACGCAAAAACGCAAACAAAAAGGCCCACAAACAAAAACAACAAAAAAAGAAACCACACTCACAGGCGCCACCGCCCCCTCCTCCTTCTTCGGCTTGGGACTGCCATCCGCCTTGGTATAGAGGTCCTCGAGGCCCTTCTTGCGCGCGACGACGGGAAGGACGACCTGCGAACGCGAACGGGCGGGGTGTCAGTAATCGAAACAAAAACGCCGAATCAAAGGCGCGGAAAAAGAAAGCGGAAAAAAAGGTAGAGCAGACGCGAACGCACATCATCCCACCGCCCCGTCGGCGGCGCCACCGGCTGCGTCCACGACGGAATCGCATCCGCCATATCCCCCTCCTCCCCATCCTCCCCCCCAGGCGACGGATAATACGCCACGCTCGCCCTCGCCCGCTCCCGATCCCACGCCTGCTGCTGCGCGCTCACGCTCCGCTTCGTCTGCCCCGGCTTGGCCTTGGGCGTCGCCCTGGGGCTCACAGTCGCCGCTCCGCGCGCGCGTTTGTTCGCGTTCGCGGTGGAGGAGGAAGCAGGCGGCGGGGAGGCGGTCGCGGCGCGTTTGGCGTTGGCGTTCGTTCCTGGCTGCCGCTGTCCGGTGGTGGAGGACGAGGCGGGGAAGGAGGGCGGCTCGGAGGCACCGCGGTGCATCGCGACCGGGGTAGGCGTCGTCCGTCCCCCGCCCATCGACGTCGGTGTCGTCCGTCCCGCCCCAGCGCCAGTGGGCGTCGGTGTGATTCGTCCCGGCGAAGGCCCGGGAATGCGCGTCGCGGGCTGCTGTCGCGGGGTGGACACCATCGTCGACGACGCTTGGTGGTTGTAATAGTCCCCGTCCGACATCTCCGCATCTCCATCCGCGTCGGGGTCGGCGTCGAGGTCGGTCAGCGGGCCCTCGTCGCGAATGTGCCGCTCCTGCGCATAGGCATAGTCGTCCTCGAGGTACAGACTCTCCCGCCTTGCCTCAATTCCCGCCGCGCTCTCGCTCCTCTTCCTCCCTCTCCCCGCCCCCCCTGCTTCCTCGCCGCCATTGACACTCCCCCACCCCGCGTCCCCCTCCCCATTCCGCCTCCCCAGCCGACTGGGATTCGCGAGCTCCGCCTCGCGCAGCGCCTGCTTCTGCTTGAGGGTATGCCCATAATTCGCAATCTCGAGCATCTCCGCGCGCTTCCCAAGCTTAATCTCCCCGACGCCGCCGTTGCGCGACACCTCACCCCGATACCAGTGCTCGAACGGACGCTCCGTGCTCTCGGTGCTCGGCCGCGGCGGCGTGTCGTCGTCCTCTTCCTGCCCATTGGTGTTGTCGTAGTACTGTCCATTCGAGTACCCCCCATTGGCGTAGTCGTAGTTGTTATTATTGTACTGCCCATTCGAGTGCTGATCCTGCGACCCCGCGGGCGAGGTGAAGCCCGACCCCGCAGGCGGGAAGGGCGCGGGCTCGTTGAGCAGCCCCGGCGTCTGCCTTACGCGTGCAGGGATGTGGATCGTGTCCTGCGAGGGCTGTTTCGCGAGCTTCGCAGCCACGGCTGCCAACACGCCGTTCCCATCGCTGCTGCCGTTCGTCGTGGCCGCCGTATATCCGTTGACGTTTCCACTGATACTGGGTGTGCGTCCGCGTGGAGGTGCGGCCTTGGGTATGCGGGTCGGCTTTGCGGCGGTACGATTCGTGGGGATCTCGGACAGCTTGGGAGTCGAGTAGGTGCGGGTGCGTTGTTTTCCCGGGGTGGTGCCATTGCTAGATGACTTTGCGTTCGCGCTAGACTTTGGTGCGCCGGTCGCTGCGCGCTCTGGGCGTGGCCTGTCTGTGCTCGTACGTTGTTGTTGCTGCTGCTGGGCCTGCTGGGAAAAGGACGGGCGGGGAGAAGCCTCGTCGAGGTCTGATATGGAGACTGCGGCGGAGATGCGCTTTGTGAGGATGCGGCTCTCGCCTTCGAGTCCTACCAAAATATTGGAAACTGACACGAAAATGAATGGAATGAGACACACTTTTGCGCAAAGCGGGGACGACCTCTTCGTCCCAGGACGGACCTCCGGCAGGCATCCGCGCGGTCGCTGCGAGCGCCATTCACACAGGATAAGCCAGCCTCAGATGGTGGCAGAGCACAACTTCCAATTCGGGTAAGGTTTTGTTTGGTGCGCCGTTCACTCCAAATACGGGTCTCGCCAATCTTTCTATGTACGCGCTGTACGCGCAAGTTCAACTACGCGCTGCACAGAGACACGATGGAAGCTGCCCGGGCAACTCTGTTTACATCATCCCGGATCTTCACCGTCGCCTCCACAGCCCAGCGCGTCTAGAGCGGCCGGCGTGTCTCCGCGTCAACTCCCTGTTATTCCTCTTCGCTACTCGATGTCGCGATTCACTTGATTCTGTCACCACCACCGAGCATCTCTGTTTGACGCGCCTCCGTCCATTCATTCACTTTCAAGATCATGATCAGCTTGAATCATTGCGCGCTTGGAACCCCGGAGCAAGATATACTTCTCACTCCCATATTACCTCTTCATGCGGATATTGCGACTGCTCTGAGAGCTAAGCGCCGCTATTCCGCGAGTGGGGACCTGAGCTGGAGAGACGGCCTCGTCGAATCTTAGCTTTCTGCGTTTGTTCTGGGTCGCCGATCTCCACCCCTACTTACTTGCCTCTCGCGGCTCTAAAGCGCATGTCCACAGACTCGCATTAAATCTCCCTGCATTTCCCGGCACGTAAAGTGTCGGCGCGCAACATCGAGGAATTCGGAATAGTGTTCTGCATAGGCTCGATGACATGCGTAGGACCAGGTGTGCTGACTGGAGCCCGACGTAACCCCCTGCATGATATACATTTTATTTGGCTTTCTACCTCACGTCCAAGCCGCCCTCTGACTGCGCACGGAGACGCGTCACCCTGCTTGCTCGTAACAATAACAATGCTGCCCAGCCGTTTGAATTCGCGCCACGGTCTATCCATTGAATGCAACAGCAGATATATACTTCAAAGGAATGACATTTGGATGTAATCTACGCCAATCCTTTCTATACCATCCCCGTCGCCAGGCGCAACCCACTCCTTCAACGCGATCGCCGGCCGCGACGACGCACACACCCAAGCTCGCCATGAGCATTTGAGCGCTGGATACACGGGACGTCCCCACCGCGCGATGCCGCCCCAAAAGGACGGTGCAGGCGCGACATTGCGGCGAGCTTGAAGCGATTGTCCGTCTAAGCGCCCGTGGGGGGGGGGGACTGTGAGGGATATCGACGAGCCCAAGTCGGCGGGCATGAGGGAGACGTCGGAGAGGATGGGGAACGCGAGCGCCAAGGTGCGTCGGAGCTACACGAGGAAGGCCATACCGATACCGATGGTGATGAGGCGCATGAGGAGCGGAGAACGTAGCTCGAACGCGAGGATGTGCGAGGCATGCGTTTGGGGAGTGCGCAACGCTGAAACGGCTCGAAAGCCAGTTGGCAGTAGATGATTTCCATCGCAAACGAAGCGTCGAAAGGGCGAGTGACTGAATGAAGCGCTTCAAGGCGTGAAAGTCTTGAGAGGCGGTACGCCCAGGCCCGCGTCGGAGTCGTGGCCGAGGCGTAGTCTGTCGGAACGACGACGCCCATTGACGAGCAGACCCAATGCGCTCGGAGGAATGCGATGCCGATGTGGGCGAGGTAGACGTCGCTGAGGAGCGGAGAACGTAGCTCGAACGCGACGAGGCCGACGCGTGCTTTGGAGGTACGCCGCATACGCGTACCAAAATCAAGCGCGAGGATGTGCGAGGCATGCGTTTGGGGAGGGAGGGCCGCGTTGACGCGCAACGCTGAAACGGCGCGAATGAGTTGGTACTACCGAGAAGCCAGTTCACAGTAGATGATTTCCTCGCGCACTTCGTTTGCGATGCGCCGAAAGAGCGAGTGACTGAAGTGAGATGCCTTGAAGCGCTTCAAGGCGTGAATGTCTCGAGAAGCGGTATGCCCGCGTTGGAGCCGTGAGCCGAGGCGTAGTGTCTGAACGACGACGCCGATTGACCAGCAGTCGTCTAGTCCTTGCGACATGCCCCCAATGGCCCAAGGATGTTCTGTAGGTACCCGCGTCCGTCAAGTGACGGTCATTAGGCCCCCACTCGTAAGCGTCGCCGTAAAGCTTCAAGAACAGACGCGTCGCCGAGGAAACCCGACTGAAAAGATACTACATGGCGCCAGTCCGCAGGGAGACCACCCGATGAGGCAACAGAGGGGAGGTTCAGAGGTAAACTGGGTCGGAATCGCTTCAGAACGAGGGTGCCGCGAGCCTACGGAGGCCAGGTCAATTTCCAAGTCGCCGATATCGACGTTGACGTTCTATCAAGAGCTAAGGATGATAGCTACGTTGTCGTGGCCGTAATTCTCTAGATCTCGGCTTTGGAGGTTTCTTGTCATTTTCAGAGCGCTGGCGCTGGGGTGAAAGCCATTCCAGGGCACCTGCGAGTCTTGAAGCTTTGAAAAATGACCCCGAGAGGAGCAGCATATAGATAATGGCACGGAGGCAGTCCCCACTGCCAGTGGTAATCCCAGGTTGAAGCCCTGCGTTCCGAGGCAATTCCGTACTAGTCATTCGAGTTGTGGTTGAGATGAACGGCCTAAATAAGGCACGGACGCGTGCAGTTTCCCCACTACCAGTTGCAATCCCAAGTACTAGTTGAACCCCTGCGTTCCGGGGCGATTCCGCAGTCATTGTGGTTGAGAACAAGGGTGACATCGTGTGACCGGGCTTCCGTCCGAACGAGCGCTCGAATCTGTATCTCTGATTCAAAAAAGTAGCTCTTATCTACTTATATGCTGAAGGTCTAGCTTCACCAGCCACTGCTTCGCCATGCTGTTGTTGTTCTCCAGCCTCCTCACTGCGGTTCTGACTTTTTCGGCGGCTTCCGGCCACGCAGTGGATTCAAATCCAAACAACTTGGATTCACAACACACCAAGGGACGCGTTGCGCCGTCGAAATGTGTCCATGAAAACGTATACGACGACCTAAAGCACGGGTTGACACTCTCCTCCCACAACCGCGCCCAAGTCGCGTTCGCAGACACCTCGAATTCCGAGTCTGAGGATTTCGCGGGCGTCCCAATTCCCCCGCTCGAGGTCATCCCGCTCGGCGTGTCGGGTCCATCGAGTAATCGTGTGGATCTGGTTTTCTTTGCGGATGGATGTACGTCCTCTCATTTCTTTCTTTCATTACATGTTACCTTTACGAGTTTAGATCTCGAAGAGGAGCGAGACAAGTTCTACGAGGATGCGACGCGCCTGGCGGATGATATCTCGGGAAACCAGACGTTCAATACCGTAAAGCCATTGATGAACTTCTGGGCGGCGTTCACCGCGAGTAACGAGGTGCGTCGGTCGATTCTTTCCTGCTCGACGATTTCATCACGAAACCACATCTCCACAGAGTGGCGTGGGTGTTGGTGGCAAGCCGTTGGAGTAAGTTCCTCCTCCTCTTCGTTACAGAAATGTAACACCATGTCCAGCACCCCGTTCGGCCTCTACCGCGACGGGACGGAACTGAGAGCCGTGTTTTACGCGCACCCAAAGGTCGCGGGCGCGGCGTGCAAGTCGCTAGGGAATCAGTGCGATTATCCGATTTTACTGGGTGAGTCGCCGCCCTTCTTGTTTTCTGCAGGGAGCTGACGTGGCTATGGCAGGAAACGACCCGCTATATGGAGGTACGTTCTTTGCCGGTGCATATATATGTGCTTATTCGCGTACACAAAGGCCTCGGTGGAAAATTCACGTTCGTCGACCGCGTTACGCATGGATTAATCTGACCTTGCGGCAGCGTGATTACTCCCTCCCTCGCCAACGGCGCGCTCATCCTGCGGCACGAGCTCGGCCACTCGATCATCAAGGTTGGGGAGGAGTACGACGGAGGCTACGCGTATGTTGGGGTCGATGCGCACAAGAACTTGAGCGAGCCGGTGCCCTGGGCGCACTGGCTTACCAACAGCTCAGACCATTCAACGAAGGACGAGGTACGCGTCGAGCGCGCGGTGATGCCGATGCAAGAGTATCCGTGGACGCTGCTCAATACGTCCGCGCCGTGGGCGGTGGACTTCCAGTCCTCGGGTTCCTACACGCGCCATCTCGTGCGGTTTTCGCTCTCTGGGATGCCCGCTGCCGCGGACCTCAAAGTCGAGTTGGACGGCGAAGATTTGCAGTGGGCTCCGCGAGTGAATATCGGGAAGGATCGGTGGCATTACGATGTGTATCAGGACGGTGGGTTACCTGCCGGGAACCATCGGCTGAGCTTTACGTTACTCGAGGAGAAGCGGGTGGGAGAGGCGCAGGTTTGTAGTGCGGAGGTGTTGGAGTTTGGCGATGAGGACGAGTGGGTTTCGCTTTTCTCTGTGAAGATGTGACTGATTCTTTTGCAGGTTTGTTTCGACGCCGGGGCATTACTCGCTCTATCCTACGTAAGTCCTTTCTCTTGGAGAAGATTCTCAACACTTAATCGCGCAATAGGTTCTCGTTCACCAACGAGACGAGCTACCGCCCAACGAATGAGGACTGCCTCATGCGCCAAGTCACGACGCCAAACTTTTGCAAGGCGTGCATCGAGGGCTTGTGGCTTGCGCTCTTGCGGGACGTTAATCTCATCGATGGAATCGAGGAGACTTGTATCGAGTCAAGCGCCAAGTCTGCGCTGACCTTGCACCTCGTCCCCCTCGCGCAGTTCCGTACGTTCGCGGTATCAGGGCTGGATGAAAGCTACCGCGTCACATGGAGCAAGGACGGCGTTGAAGTGCCTGAACTCGTGAACCAGACGCAAGTGGAAGTTGGGGAGGGCGTGTATGGGGTCGAGGTGCAATACAAAACGAGTGAGGTGCGGGTGGATAAGGAGGGATTGCTGGGCGCGAAGGGAAAGTACGTCGTTGGAGCGAAATGCAAATGATGACCCAAAAGAGTGCAGTGTAGTTGTAAATAACTTAGCTGTAAATAACTTAGCTACTTGCGGACAAGATGTTTTCTTGAATCAGAAAATGGTTGGGCGGAATTGGAATGCTGGGCGTGAGTTCGGATATGTCAACCGTGGGATAGTGTTAGTCTCTCGTAGACAGACGCTTCAACGGTAAGCTCGGAACTCGCTTGTTGAAGGATAGTGTGCTGTTAAGGCTCGGCCGAGTCGGAACTACATAGAACTGGTTCGGATTTCCCCAAATATCCGAGAGGTAGCTAACTTTTACTCGTTTCCGGATGCCGCAGGTCCTCGCCGAGTGCGCATGCAGTACGCGGGATTTCGAAGAAATCATCGCTAGGATTCTTCCCACGGTTCGATATACGCTTGCACCTGAGTGCCGCTGCTGGGCAACAGAGGAAAGCAATACGATAATGCGGAGATTTTACGGTCAGCACAACCACCTAGGCGAATCAAGCACAGGGTGATTCACGACTCTCGTTGAACCAACGCTGCAATCAAATTCCCACGGTTCAAGTACGAATCAGAGGTTAAGAGGAGAATACGCGGAGTTCACTGGAATATTGAACTCTGGCGGCCGAAGCGGTTTGGTCGTCTATAATCACTGGTTTTTCCCCGTTCATGCGATAAAGAATTCTTGCTCCTGGTATCCGCGGTCTCCCAGCAAAAACAAATGCCACCCACACCCATCAGTCTGGAAACTCGTCTGGCCTGCGAGTTGCAGATATATGTATCGATATGGTGGGCTGCTTGCATAGTTGGACCAGCAGTTCAGTTGCTTGAGCGATTCGCCGTAATTATAGTCTGAATCATTGTAGTTAAAACTTGGGTGGATCGAGGACGCTGAACAGAACAAAAGCAAGTCGCAGAAGTTGATAAACAAGGTGGTGTTATTATCATCTCGACGTGTATGAGTGGGTCCGTAGGATGGTATGTAAGTACTTATTTAAAGGTCCATGGTATCTTCTCTAATTCGTACATTTGATTAATCGTCCAATGGTCGGCGATGATTACAACCCGAGGGTAGCGAGAGTCAAACCAAGAGCGAGCGACCGCAGGAGACCAGCGACATCGACAAGCCTGAGGAGAGATTTAGTGTCAGGAAACGCTTGGTCAGACAACGTACAGGTTCGCAACAAGAGTCAGAACACCAGCAAGGAGAGTCTCGAGGCCAATCAGGACCTGGTTGAGCGAGGTATCGACGCCGGCGAGGAGCCCGCCGAGCCCGGGGATGGTAGATGCGGTTCCGAGGAGTCCGTCCAACGCGTTCGTGATGTCCTAACGGAAAATTTCGTGTCAGCATTATCGAACATAGGAAGACAATGTGATGCGCACAGTGATGATGCCAGCGACAAGGTTAGCTACGTCGTCGTCCGACTGGCGCTTGAGCCCGCCGGGCGCGAGCGCACCGAGGGAGGCGGTTGCGGTGTCGAGGGCTGCAGTGAGGTCGTTGATGAGGGGTGTTACCGTGTCGTCCGTGGCAGTTCCGCCGGAGACCAATGAGTCTGGGAGGGGGAGGCCTTAGCATCACATATCGAACAGTGGAAGAGAACACACCGATCTGGGGAAGGATGCTGTCTGTGGAACTCTTGAGCGTGTTGAACACAGTCTCAATATCGGTGGTCGAGGCGCGCTTGTCGACGACGACAGCAGACACCAAAGAGGTGGAAAGGAGGAAGAGGGAGGCGAAACGAAGGGCGAACATCGTGGATTATATGGGTTGGTAAGGGGATTTGTAGAGGAGTTGTTAGTTCACTGGGTGAGCTGATAGTTTTTCGCAGCGAACCTCACCTCCCTTTATACCTCTCCCCTCTGCAGGGGGACAGCGAGGCGACCCGTCATTTGCTCGTCATATCCGCGAGTTCGCTGCAGTGGATACCGGGATTTTTTGCGCCAGCGCCGCCGGAGATTTTCTTTCTCGTGGAAAAGCTTGATGGGGTGGGAGATATCAACCAAGTTGATTCAACTTCCATTCCCCAAGTGGAGAAGCCGTAACGTTAGAAGCTGCGTCATAACGGTCCAAACCACGCTTAAGCTTGTCAGGTTGGACTCGGAGAGAGTCGTATTTGACCGGCGCGTTGGGCGCATTTGCCACAGACCGACGTTACCATCCTCGCAATGGTGAACCTCAGGCGGGACAAACATGGTTGCCCCCCAACCGTGGTTCAATGCATACTCCAAGCATACTCCACTTTTTCATATGTCGACCGGCAGCAGAAAAGAAAATTACTGTCATTCCAGTACCAAGCAGTGCACTCCAGTGAGCCTCGTGGGTGCCGTGAGAGTGAGGAGTTTAAAAATGACACGGACTTGACGGACTTTTTTGCGCAAGAATGCCGCCAGGTACCGAGACTCAGGATAAGGCGTCATCATAGTGTGATGTGGAGTGCATCACAAGTTATGTTTTCCCCAAAACTCTTGTTTTCGCTCTGGCGCAGAAAAGACAGAGGAATGATACACACAGTAGACGCACAGATCAGGCAGTGGAATAGAGTACATGAATAGTTACTGACGTTTTGGACAGAAAGTGTTCAAAGTCGACTTGATGAATGGAAGGGAAGGATCAGATGACCGAGAGTCGCCCCCAGCTCCAAGGCACGAAGATCATTGAGTAATGCAGCATTTCGAGTTCCGTTGCAATAGGGTTTGCGCTGCCGGTTTACAGAGCGCCGCAGAAGCAAGAGCTTACCACATTCACCAATTTCCCAACCGAGTTTGACTGAGCATATAGGTTCTCGAAGATTCGGTTTCCAGAGCGCCGCAGAAGAAGAGCTTAGAATGTGGTTGAAGTTGTCCAATTTCCCAACCGAGTTTGACTGAGCATATGTGTTCTCGAGGATTCAAGAATTTTCTGCGTCGGTATACATAATACCTGATCCATTTGAATGTCATCGCAAGTATGTCAAGATTTCAACACATCTGAGTTGATTGCTCCTCGAGGATATTAGTATTCCAGCGTACTCTTCACCCCATCTACGTACGCCAGCCACGACGGGCGGCCGATGAGCTCACTGTACCACCTACAGCACAACGCGTCAATCGATATTCAATGCAGTAGTAGAAATTGAACCCCAACGAAGACTAACCTCGCAACGTTCGGCCTCTTCGTCATGATATCGCTTCCCTGGAGTCCCACATACGAAAGGTACGGGAGGTGAAAGAGATCCGCAAGAGTAAGAGTCTGTCAAGGTGGAATATTCCAACTCCGTCGCATAAAGGAGAAGTGGAACTTAACGCACGTCTCCCGCGAGGTAACGGTGCTTGCCTAAAATCACCTCATACCCCTCCAGCGTCTTATCCAAAGTCGCCATCAGCGGGTCGATAATAGCCTTGTCGGCCACCACGCCTGACGTCTTCCTGTGTGCAGCCACTCATCAGGCGACGCGCTACTCGTAAAACGATGTTCGGATAAGTACTCACTGCGTATAGAGCGCCAAGCCAATCTTGCCCCCGGTAGGCTCGAAGCGCGTCAACTCCACGGACACGGCCTGCTCGAAGAGCGCGTTTGCCTTGGGGTCTGTCGGGATCAGCCCGGATTCGGGGTACTTGGCGGCAACGTAGCGACAAATTGCGCGACTCTCGTAGACGATGAAGCCTTCGTCGTCCTGTGAATTTGAACCCAACGGTCAGAGTCGTCATTACTACGGAAGGGAGATTGAACAGAAAGGTCACGCACTAGGTACGGCACCTGCCCGAACGGCTGCTTCTCCAAAAACTCGGGGGTCTTGTGTGCATTATTCTTCCAATCGACCTCGACGAGCTCGAACGGGACTTGGAGCTCGTGGAAGATGGTAGCGGTGCGACGAGTGCAGGTGGAGATGCTGACGGCGTAGAGTTTCAAAACCATCGGGGATTAGTACCATCCAAGCGAAGAGCAGAGTCCGTTTTATAGCGGCAATTGTGAGGGGGAGGCTGATTCAGCGCGTCTAGGAGGTTGCTGACTCCGCAATAGATGAATAAGCATGGAATGGCGTAGCATACGTGGAGGATGGAGGT
Source organism: Mycena metata (assembly GCA_029378385.1). Taxonomy (NCBI): domain Eukaryota; kingdom Fungi; phylum Basidiomycota; class Agaricomycetes; order Agaricales; family Mycenaceae; genus Mycena; species Mycena metata. The sequence continues at coordinate 114,920 of JARKIB010000180.1, read as the reverse complement.
TCGACACTGGAACTGCGCCATGGCGCTTCAATTTATTGATCCATGTGGTCTTCAAGTTTCAAGACTTGTTCGCAATCGCTTCGCGGTAAGGTCTTGGAACTGACGAGATACCTGCTTAAAAGTCGAGTGCCAGGACCGCCACCTTGAACCGGAAGCAAGAGGAGATCGGCGAGAAGAAGAGCACTGTGGGGAATTGGGCTCGATATTGAGGGCGGAATCGAAAAATCAGGGGTGAAGTGCAGGCCGCTGATGTTTCGTGGAATCCTCAATAAAACCTGGGCCATCCTGTGCGTATTCCTCGAGTTAGAACAGATCTTTGGGAGTAGGTCAGGTTGTGGTTGAGTTGTAGTGGTGAGTTTGGCCGATCAATTGACGATTCAATTGCAACTCGGCCCGATTTTTGGCTTCAGCTTCCACGGCCGCGATCCCATGTTTCTCCGTCATGTCCACGCCGCCTTCAAACGCTTCTCTTTCGTCGGGCCGGCTAGAATTGTAAGGTATCCCGCCTTTGCCCAAGAGGCTGAAGGCTATGCCTCAAGACTCCGCATTGACGTTGGCATGAAATCTTAACGTTGAACTTGAGCTCTTCCCCCTCAGACTGGCGCAAAGTGAACAGAATAAACCAGCGCGCGGTCATAAATACTCGCGTCGGGCCGCCTCAAGTCGTTCTTCGTGGTCACGCTGGCCTCTCCGTGAACATAAGTATGCGGTGCTTCCCTCCCAAAAATACTCTCCAGCTCCCTCTCCATGCCATCCCCCTCATATTCGACTCTCTTTCTCGCCGTCTCGTGCTTTCAATGGCACTCAGCACTCGCGCTTTCCCCTCAATTCATCCAATGCCAGATTCAAAAGCCAGCTTCTACTTCCCCGCTGAAGGGGTGTCCTGCCGGAACCATCTTCGTCTCTGCCACCGATTCACGCGCACAATTTACTAGTGTCCAGGCGGCGGTCGAGTCTCTGTATGTCCCCTTTCGACTTGAATCTCTTAAGTACGAAACGATCAATTTTACAGTCCTGCCACTGGAGCTGCTACAATCCTTGTTGGTCAAGGGTCGTATCAGGAAACGGTCAATGTCTCCCGAACTGCGCCTCTCACGCTCTTGGTAATTCAATTACAGCCATAAAGACCATTAATTGTTAACAAAACCTCCAGGGTCAACTTCCCTCCACTGCTGTAGCGCAATCGAAACCATTCGCAAATGCAACCTCTCCGAATCTTAACTTGGTCCAAGTCTGGAACACCAATTTTGTCATGACGGGCCAAGACGACGCGTCCTCCGCCGTGCTCACTGTCGCCCCGAACTTGGCCGGCGCGCTTATTGGTGCGGGCCCCACGGGTGCTCCACTACAACCCGACTTTGGGAACACCGACTTCAAGGCGTACAACATTGATTTCCAGAATCGCGCTGTCCGTATTTCTTTGAACGAACATGGTCACCGACACTGACGTTGGCGCCTGATAAACAGGCTAATTTCGCCATCTCCCAAGCGCTGGTGACAGATATCTCCTACGCGAACGCGTCATTTTACGGTTGTTCCTTTGCCTCGTTCCAAGATACTTGGTACACCGGCCGAAACGCAAGCACCTACGTCGTCGATAGCGTGATTTTCGGACAAACTGACTGTGAGATTCATCGACGACCCAGCCACAATCCAACTAAATTATTCCTATCCTGACTCTAGATCTTTTTGGCTTTGGAACCGCGTACGACAACAATTACCCCCGTTGCTATCTATTTTATTTGTCTAACGCGCGGCTTCCCCTATCAGCTGGTTCGAGGCAACAATCCTCGCTAATCGCGCTTGCGGCGGCGGTCTCGTTGCGTGGAAAGGCACCAACTTAACCGACGCACCGGGCAACCGCTATGGGGCATACATATCAAACTCGCAAATTATTCGCGTAAGTCAATAGCCAGTCTTAATCCGGATGCAGTCCCTGCTCACGCTGTGTACAGTCCCCTGATGCAAATGCGACGACCGCGACGAACGGCCTCTGTTTCCTAGGTGTGATTCATCCGAAATATTGATCGTATCTTTTTGTTGATTGTATCTTTTTTCGCAGGTCGGCCCTGGAACGACCTGGCGACCACTGTTTACCTTTCGAATTTTATGGACGCCAGCGTCCGTCCAGCGGGTTTTGAGCCGTTCGACAGTGCTAGGCCAGTTTTTTTTGCGTTTCAACTTTCTTTTGGTTGAACTTATATCCAGACCTGTGATTCTCAACACGACGTTCTACGCCGAGTTTAATTCAACCGGTAACCCGTACTTTCCATAAACTCTCCATACTTCCAAAGTTCTGATCATTTTTACAGGACCCGGAGGGAATACATCCCAGCGCGTCGCCATCGAACATCAGCTCACCGCCGCGCAAGCGAAACCATTCACCCTCGACGGTGTCTTCCTCGAGCATCCGAAATGGATCGATTTCAATTACCTTTTTTAAGTGATCTCTGTAGTTTTACTGCGTATTGGTGTGGCAAAACAGACACACTCTCTGCAGCCCAATATAAAACCCAAGGAAAAAGAAACCCCACAAAAATTAATCACTGAGCATAGCGCTCCCCGCCGGAGGACGAGAGGCCTTCGTGTCCGGTGAAATAATCTTCTTTATCCGGGTTCTGCTCCAAAACAAATCAGTTGGATCTTCTTCTTCTTTTTTTTTTTTTGGCGGTGCATTTGATTGTCAGACGAGCCCATAACCCGCAGTTATGGTGCCCCCCTTGGGTCTAGGCTTGCACCTCCTTTTGGGCCAACATTAGTTTGGCCGGACAATCACACAAAGTAGTCTTTCTGGGAAACTATGACCCGAAATATTGTTGCATGACCACTATTACGCCAGGGTGAAAATGCATTTACGCAGACCATTGTCTTTTATAGACGGTACTGTGGGGCTCGGCTTTAAGCAATACCCACTAAAATCCATCTTCCGCGGCACTCGAACTGCAACAGCGCCAAGGACCCACATGAGCAGGACTGAACATTGGTGTCGAGATGTGTGTCGCTACCTGGGTCTCGACTCCGACCAAGATCTGGTCCTTGCCGCCGCTGGGCGCGCGGGGGGCAAGCTCCAATGTGCGCTAGAGCTTCGTGTCAGAGGTTCGCAGTAGACTCTTATGCATGAAGGAGATTTACCCCGTTACGGCCGTTTCCGTAGGAGTAGACCTCCTGGCTGCCTTAGTCGCGCACGCGGTACTTTTTGATAGAGTTGAGTGTATACAGGAGGGACACAACATATGTTTTCCTGAGCCTAAAAAAATCAAAATTGACACCGTGAGCCATTTTCAACCACTGCAGGCAAACTTAAATGAAAGACGGACGCCATCATGGCGTTGATAAAAAGATGCCCTGTATGAGAGAACTGAGTAATACATCGCAGTTGGTTTAAATAACTCACAAAGCAGTTTCGGACCCAGAGTCTGCGTCAGGATCAGGTCTATAGTGGCGATGAACTTTGACGAGATCGTCAGTGGACAGTGGGATCGAAAACATAATCTAGAAACTTACTGCGGGCGGAAAGGCACTTTCGAATACAAGGCGAAGGAGCCGGTTGACTAATGCAGTCGTCCTAAATATTGGCCGATTTGAATACGCTTCGACGATTTCTCAAAATGTTTCAACATACCTTCCCAGACCCGATGTCGTGCGCTGCCGCAACGAAAATACGGTCCCGCCGCAAATTAATAGGTCGGCGATGAATGCGCTGACCAAATGTACCAGAAGCCACATAACCTTGGCTTTTGCGTTTCCAGCGAGGATGTTGGCTAACTGAACCCACGAATCAGTCTTGTCCAGCCACAGGATAAACCCAACCTTCTCACCGAAAGGCAGACACCGGCTAGAGCGATGCACATCACACAGATGATGGGCACACAGAGCATCCAGTTTCGCGACGGCATAAAAAATCTGGGAGGGCAGTCAAGAGCCTGAGATGCAGACCGACGAAATTCGACGAGATTGCGGACCTCAAACCCTGCTCACCATCAACGGCATACTAACCTGCCACCAGGCCTCGGTGACGAGCAGTCTTGCTGCGTCGGGATAGGCATACTTGGTCATGGTTAATTTTTGGTTGAATTCATTCCAGTTTCAGAATTACTTACGTCGAGTACATTTTTGACCCACACAACTCCGATACACTGCGCCGTCTACAGACCAGAGTTAGCGTGTCCGTCTATAGAATAGGGGATTCGAACCTTGAGCATGGACAGGCCGACCACCACAATAACCAGCCATCGGTAGTACCTCCGGAGGCTGCTGCGAGTTGAGGCCTCAGTCCTCGTCCGGAAAAACGTGATGGTCTGGCAGAAAATAGCACCTCAGACATGTCGGAGCAACTTGGCCGTAGAGATTGGCAAACCCATGAGAATACAATCTAGAAAGGCTCCCAGCACCTAGTTGACACAATCAGTGGACAGTTTCGCACAGCGAAAATGTGATAATCGCTACCCAGGGTCCCAGCGTCGTGGTGCGCGCATGAACGAAGACTGCAGCCGCCGGTGAGAGCGTTATTACAGTTGCAGAGGACATGTTAGTAGAGGTTGGAATCAAAAGAAGAAATTTACTTATAAGTCTGTGCAGGTGACAAAGGGTGCAACATCTGTGAGAATCCCTCCCACACGCGAACGACGGAACCAGGCAACCAAGTAAATGGATGTGGGGCCTTGTGGGCTCGGTGTGTTGACCGTTTAGTCAGTTTGATCCAAGTCTGCGGCCCTATTTCAAACTTCACTTCTTCTCTGTTTCCATATGGCCAATCCAAGATTAGCGACTTGTTTAGCCATAAGACATGATTATTAGCGAGTCAGTTCAAAGTTGGTTAAGCGCGATTGCAAGCGAGAAATGCGCGATGCATCATCCGTTGAACCTGCGCTTAAACAATTGAGCCGGCACCCTTGCTAAGTAATCGCTCGTTACCGGGTCAGAATTGGGTCGGAAATGGACGAGGCGCAGACGACCGGTGAGCTCGGCAAACCAAAGGACGGGCGAAAAAAAGCTCACTTTACACCGGCGCTGGTAACCTAAAGTTGATTTTATGGTTTCTGACCGAAAAAAAGCGCCCAAAAGGATCCGCGAAAATCAGAATCGCAGTTTTTGGCTCTTCAAAACAACCAATCAGCCTGTAAACTCGTTCAGCCTTTGCACAAGAGGTGAGCGAAAAGATTGGAAAATACACGAACCTCTTTTATGCAAATTTAGGCCTATCTGAGCTCCTTTTCGGTCATTCGAGCGGGTCTCAGGTCCAAATCGCCGAGTTTGAGTACAAAAGATTATCTTCCCACGTTTTTCGGCATCGTTGTAGCACTCTCAAATCTTAATATTTTGCTTCAATTTTGCGCGTGACATCCCCCCATTTTCGGGGTCTGGCTATCTTCTTGGTGTCTCAAATTGCTTCCCCGTGGACCCTGGAGCTTAGAATTGTATTTTTGATTGAGGTCCGATTTTCATCAAAATTGATGGCGACTTTCGAGATTCAGTCAAAAGGCTCCTGGGTAGCCCAAATTTCAACGAAAAAAAATGGTCTTTTTGCAGAAACCTATTTCGATCCAATCTCGCGTGCAGCTGATGTGGTTCAGTTTCTCTCAGACGGCGGGGTGCGAGCGAGTTGAAGGGTTTTGTTCCCAAAGGAGGTTTGTGTCGGCAATTTGATGATCGCTTACCTCTTGCCTTTGCATGAGGGGTATTACTGGAGTTGATTACTGGAGTTGATGACAAGTCACACGATTTGCTTCCGTGTTTCCTTTTTTGGGTTGCCCGCCGATCGATCGCCTGGACCTGTACTTCTCGTACCTGTGATCTCCACAAGATCTCCAACCCAACTAGCTCCGACAGTCCCTAACCCGGCGCCGTGTCGTAACCGCAAGTAATCATATTTCCTTTCGGCCCGCGTATACAGATCTTCAGATTCTCCTGATTCTTTTTGGACTCGGAATCTTTCCACGACCCCACACCAAAACATAGAAGTATGCGGCTCGGAATCGGTGCCGAAGTGTCCTTTTCCCTCCTACCCCCACTGCCTCCCCTTCGTCTCTGAGTACCAAGGCATCTCATGGTCTCTGTTGACGAGAAATCCAACGAGTCCGAGATCGAGTCGCGTATGTGACGGACGCTACTGGGTGCAGCTAGTCTCTTCTCATGGTTTCACAGAGACTCCTCCGAGTCGGCACAAGTCAGAAAATGTTCCTGAGGGCACAAAGGTCGATAAGCACGGGCTTCCTCTCATCCCCCAGCCGTCATCGGATCCATCGGACCCCTTGAATTTCCCCCAATGGCTGAAAATCGCGGTCTTGCTTCAAGTCAGCTTTCTTGCTGGACTAGGTCCCCTCAACCAGGCTGTGATCAACCCAGGTCGGTACTGTGTTTTACTTTGATACATCATACAATGCGTGCCAACTGACGTCTAAATTCGTTCTATCTCAGCCTATGTCCCTCTTGCCGCCCACTTCCACAAGACGACGGTGGTAGCTAGGTCAGGACTATTCCACTCCTCAGAATACTTTTGCTGACTTGTCTCGTCAGCTACCAAACCACAATCGCCGTAAGTCGCCTGTAGCCTGAGCCAGTGTAGTACACTCAACCTCGATATATCATATAGATCGCATTTGTCGGAATTGGATCGTTCCTCTGGGTTCCGCTTGCCAACATCTACGGGCGTCGCCCTCTACTCCTCATCACCACGCTTCTCGCCGCCGCTTCTTCTCTCGGGTCTGGCGAGGCGCAGACATGGTCTCAACTGCTAGGCACACGAGTAGGACGTAAACTCCTCTTTCGAACGCACACTTATCTGTGAACAGGTACTCAATGGCCTTGCAACCAGTTCCTTCTTCACCATTGGAGCTGGTGTGGTTTCCGACTGCTTTTTCCTGCATGAGAGGGGTCGCGCGATGGGCATTTTCACCGTTTTCTTGACCAACTCCGCGCACGTTGCGCCCATCCCTGGCGGTTTCCTTGCCCAATTCGTCAACTACCGGTGGTGCTACTATCTTGTAAGTGCATTCAAGCTCAATTCGCTCAAGTTTAAGGTTTGATTCGCGCCACAGCCGGCGGTACTCGACTTGACGATGTTTATGATGATGCTGTTCTGCCTTCCGGAAACTTTATATGTCCGAGGGTCTACACCCGTCGTCACAACCAAGCCCATCCTCCGGAGAATGAAGCTCTGGGGTTTGCGCCCGGAAGGCCAACACCTCAAAGCTGCAGATTTCGTTCGTCCGTTCCAAATGTAAGTTCGTTTCCTTTCTTGACCTTTCTCAAATTAATACCATCCTAGGGTTATCTATCCTTCGGTCCTCTTCGTCGGTCTCGTTCATCTTCTTACTTGCATGTGGACTAACTCCATGTCAGAGCGCGTTCTACTACTCTGTCGCGTTTCCTTTCAGCTCCATCCTACCTGCGGTTACCTCCGCGACTCTCTTCCGACTCCGTCACAAGTTCACCACTTCGCAAACGGGCTTGGCCCTTGGGTTCGGGACCCTTGTTGGTTCAACCCTCGGTGAACTGCTTGGTGGTATTGTGGTTGATCGCACGATGTATCTTAGCCGCAAGGCAAAGGGAGGCAAAGTAGTTGCTGAAGTTAGGTTGAGGGGGATTTGGACTGGTGCGATCCTCCAGCCTGTCAGTATTCCTCCCCGGGGCCCACTTCTCCATTTATCTGAAGATATCTCGTAGATTGGTATGCTGATCTGGGGCTTCGCCTGGCAATACAAGACCCACTGGATGGGGCCGGTGGTAGGCTTTGCGGTGATGAACTTCGCCTGCCAGATTATCAGCAGTGCGTCAACTTGTTCGATGTCAGCTCCGCGATCACTAATATTCGTCCAGCTGTACTTTATTCATATACCGCTGACTGTACATCAATTCTCCCCCTTTTGCCTCCCTTCTGACAGTCCCTCTTAGGTTACAAGCCGCAAATGCCTGAGGTCGCACAAGTATTCAATTTTGGCCGCCAAACATTCGGAATGACTCTGGGTTTCTGGGCTATGTGAGAGACCATCCTCGTTCCACGCGCACCTTCGAAATTAATCGGTCACTTCCCTCAGCCCAATGGGGACAAAAATCGGATACCAGTTCATGGGCCTCACACTCGCACTCGTCGGGCTCGTCACCTTCCTGCCGGTCGTCTACCTGATGTACCGGGGCCAAACCATCCGCGAACGCATGGGCCAACCGACTTTCAACCGTGGCCTTTGATGTTCATTTTTTCTCTCTTGGGGTTTCAGCGCTGAATCAGAATGTTCTGTATAACTACCTACATGCATGCACATAAATTTTCTGCTATACAAATTTAGTATTGAAAATATTGAAAATTTGCTCGCTCTTACAGCGGCGGCATTACATACGCGATCAGGCAGAAGCTGTACTGTCGACCGTTATAGACAGAGAAAGCGTCGACGTCTACCGACTGGAATGATTCCTTGGAGCTTCCGAGGACGCTGGCGGACTTGCTCGACTTGTATCTTATGTTTTTCTCCCGGCAAACCAAAGGACGTCCAAAAAGACCAGAGCACAGAAAGACGCGTCGGAGCCGCAGGTCTCTCCGGGCATCACGATTCGCATTCTGCGCGTATATACCTGTATATGCATTGATACGCAATCTCTGTTAGCAAAACAGATCTAAGATAAAATGTCTCCGAAGCGCGGTCGAAGCGCCCACAGTGCCTTGACCTCGACCACTCCTTTTGTAATAAACTTGCCGGCGGTTCCTGGTGCCTACCCAGGGTAGTCTCCGGCTCGCCCTTACGCGAGCCGGAGAGTCGAGACCTGAGCGAAATTCGTCGAGTTGTAACTCGGCCGTCGGATTCGTGGGCTTCGGAGTTCTCTGACGGCGAACTCGTATTTTTTTCGTAGACGCACACAGAAGCATGATTCATGAATGTCCTCTTGGGAAGTAGCCGACCGATGCACTGGCAGATCCGCACGTGTTAACGCTCGACGTGAACGATGAATCTTCGGCGGTGTTTACTGCTTAAACTTCTACCTGGTGTGCCTGACGTAAAATTCTTAGCATGTAGCAAGCATGTAGAACTCCACCACGGCGCGATCGTGGGTCATGTGATCGTGACAAGAGTTCAACCTAACCGATGGCGATCAAATCCTCTAGAGCAGGACCAGTGAAAAATCATCTAGAGTCCGGACTCCGCAGCGCGACACATCGTTTGTATCTCAGGCCGCCAACGGATTTTCTTTTATGTCCAAGGTTTTGTTGTGTGTCAGAACCGGAAACCGCAAAAGTGCGATACGCCATCACATTGCGTCCTCGTCGGGTCCAGCTGGGCGCTTTTCCAGCTAGAGATACTTGAATCCACGCCGAATGAATCGGGTTTTCGTCTGGGCCTTTGCGTCATTGAATGGCCGGGATACGCCACAGCCCACGCTCTTTGTCCGAAAAGTTACTACCAACGCCGCCGAAAAGATTGTCAGCTATTCTCCGAGTCCACACTAAACCAAAATGGACTTCTCCCCCCCAGGCTGTTAAGCAAGTCTGTTGTGGAAAACTGCATCTGCCTCGAAGGAGGAGGCGACTCTCCAAGTTGACAGATACTTCGCTGAAGTGGCCGCAGTGGGTGTAAACCTAGAAACACAGAGGAAGGAAAGACTCTAAGAAAATAAGCGCCGAGAAGCGTTGATTGTCTTGTACTTATTTGACCGCGACCTGAGGGATTCTAAGGGTTAGTATGGAAATAAAAATTCAAACAGCTTTTTCGCCCTGAGCATTGCGGGAAATGGCACGGACCCAACACTCGAGTCCAACGGCGAAAGAAGATGGAACACTTCTACGGCTGTTTTAACAGTGGTCGACTAACCAAGTGAGGTCGATGCCACCGCCAATCCAAAAGGGTTGCGCAACATGACATTCATAGCCAAGTGTCGCATGGCCGGGAATTTGCAGAAATGATATGGATATATTGAGCGGGAGAAATAAATCACGCATAGTTACATAGCCAGAAAATCTCCAATGACCTGGAGGTACCTTTCGTTCTCCTCGAAAAGGGGCATGTGGCTGCTCTCGGCGAACTGGACCCATTTAACTTTGGGGATCTTCTGGAAGAACGGATTGACCGAGACGTCTTGCGCCTCATCAAACCGTCCATTGATGAGGAGAGTCGGAACATCGATTTTGTGGAGGTCTTCGATGACCGTCCACGTTTTAAGCGTTCCGGTCACTGTGAACTCGGATGGTCCGTTCCTGGAGCCAATGCTCAGGCTGTTGAATGAGCAGAGTATGTGAAACCTACATCGTAGAGTAGACCGTTGAATCGGCCGCGAGCGCCTCGAACGATTTCACCAGGGCGTCGGGCCATGGTTGAACGGTACAGAGATGTTTATCGTAAAACTGCTGGATCCCCTTCTGATACTCCTCGCTATCGGTCGTCCCCGCATCCTCGTGCTTCTTGAGCATTTCCTGGAAATCTTTTGGGAAGGCAGCTAATAAAGTGGCATTGCCCTCCTCCCAAAGAGCCATCGATGCAGGCGAGTTCGAAATGATGAGATGGCGAAGGCTAGTCGGCGCACGGCTTATCGCGTAATTGGCTGCAAGCATACCGCCCCACGAATGCCCGTACAGGTCGAAATCAGTGATGCCGAAATGCGCGAGGACGTTGTCGAGTTCACCCATGAACAACTCGACGGTCCAGAACTCCTTGGGCTTGTCAGGGAGGTGGGTCGACAGTCCACAGCCAAGTTGGTCGTAGATTATTACCGGAACTCCGCGAGCAACCGTGAGCTCCGAGAGAGGGAGGAGGTAGTGGGGTGGGACTCCTGGACCGCCGTGTAGCGCAATGAGGGGGCGGGCCCCAGATTTGAGGTCCCCAAACACTCGATAGGCGGTGGAGAACTCTTCGCCCCCAACGCGGTATGCAATCTGTCCGCTATGCTCCGCCATGAGTTCGTTCGCGGGTAGCGGGTTCGTGTATCACGGCTGGCCTCAGGGTTTATACGGCGACTGAGAGCTGGGTGTGTTTCTCGAGCGGCATAAGTCTGACCCGGTACTTCTTCTTCCCTCCAATTTTGGGCGCAGTCCCAGGCCTGCCAAAGTCGCGTGTTTACTGGCTGGTTTCATCTGAAAAAGAATCGGAAGTCGCGAGTCGGAGCGACCTGCGACAAGTTTTAAACCTTTGGACTGACGTTTAATGCCAAATTGATGCTCAGTTTTGTCGCCAGAACCAAGGAAGGTTGAAGGAAGGACAAAGGAAACAGTCGATAATTCCCACCCCCACTCGCGGCCCGGCCTCTGGACATCCATGAATGGGCCGCATGAGTTGGGGCCGCGTGACAGGCATACCGTCGTACTTGCAAGTTGAGCTAGCGCAAGAATAATATTTAGGTGGGACAGAAGAGGCGTACTGAGTGCAGTGGGGCCGATAAGACGGAGAAATTGAAGGTAGCTATTCCCTTGCCATCCAGCTATCCGTATAATCCTTCGCGCTGGGTGTTACGGGGAATCAAACGCACCTCACAGTCGAAGCTAGTCGAGTTCAGCGATCAGGGTTGAAGAAAGAGTCTGAAAGACCGATGGCCATTATTGCGACCAACGAGGTCAAAATTGGGTCAAACAAGGGTGGGCCTGAAGTCCGAGAAATTATCCAAGGGAGAGGTGAACTCCAGGATTGTGTGATCCAAAGACCCTGGCTTCTAGGTCGTTTCGAAGGTCGTGGTTGAAAAGCAAAATAATTTAGCAAATGCTCTCATATTTGTCTTTGTATATTCGAAAGGTCATTGTCCTCGAACGGTTACCACACGCATTGACCGCAACCTACCCGCTCTCCCAATCCTCCCAATGAGCTTCCAGGACATCGAAGCGGGCCTCGCCCATCCAACCCGCACACAACCCTCACTGAATCCGCAATCCCGGGAAGATGCATCGTTCCTGGAGCTTCAGTCGTCACTTTCTCTGCAAGTTTTCAAAATGAACGCCAACGTTCAGGGTATTCTGAAGCTTGTGGATCAACTGGGCACCGCGAAGGACTCTGCGACACTCAGGAAGAGCCTGTAGGTCTTTCTGCACGACATACACACTAGTTGCTCAAATGTACCGTCGTAGTCATGACCTCACCGAAACGACGCGGGCAATGGCGAAGCGCGGCGGCGACGACTTGAAGAAACTTTCTGTGCTGCAAATGAGTTTGGTAAATAAGCGCCACCTAGCGCCGTAGAAACCCTGTTAACGCGTTCGTTTTAGCCACACCAGAAAACTGCATTGCAAAAAACATCGCACGATCTGGAAATGTCCCTCGTCGCCTTCCAGCGCGCTCAGCAGGTCAGTGCTGAGCGGCAGCGTACCGTTGTTCAGGGTGTCCGCATGGCAGTAGACGACACCCCGTAAGTATCCATATGGCTGCTCGTCTTCTGCGACTAACATTACCGTCCGACCAGACGGCACGAGGAAGAAGACGACGCCCCCGAGCAACGGCAGGCGCTACTCCTGCAACAGCAGCTCTCCCCGCACGAGCTCGCCTACCAGGAGTCACTCATCCAGGAGCGCGAGGAAGAGATCCGCGAAATCGAAAACGGAATCCACGAGCTGAGTGAGATCTTCCGCGACCTCGGCACGCTGGTCCACCAGCAGGGAGGCATGCTCGGTGCGCTCAGTTCCCCAATCTCCCTGTCGCCCCACGGCTAATGACCGGTGGACATTAGATAACATCGAGTCGAATATCTCCTCAGTCGCAGTCGACGTCGAGAGCGGTGCTAGCGAGCTGCACACGGCGTCCGAGTACCAGCGTAGGGCAGGGAAGCGGGCCGCCTGCCTCATGATCGTCCTTGTCATCGTCACTGCTGTCGTATTGGTAGCTGTATGTCCGCTTCTCCGTCGTGTCTCGCTTTTAACGCTGACTTCATATGTAGATCCTGTCATGATTTCCATTGCTCTGTACTCTCGTAACGATTTATACCTGGACCATGTTTTATCTAGCACACATACTATAATTCTTTATTCACGGCGTATCTTTATTTTTCACTGTCCTTTACGCAGTCGTGCCATGGCGCAATACATGACTTTCTACCCTATTCTCAAGCAGCACGCCCAGCGATGTCCTTCAAAGGTCCCTGAAATGCTGGTGACCAAGGGTGGCTTTTATTATGTGCGTTTACAGGTTTGTCTTGAATGTCTATGCAATGTCTATCCAGTTCATATGTCCGTCCGACTCTGAATCTATGTAATCTACAACACAGACACCAAGAACGCCCCACTCAACGCAGCAACGGCACCAAGCACCCACCCCTGCGCGCGGACGCCGAACGCAGAGTTGCCCTTAACAATGGTATTCGTGCCACTAACGCTGTACACGCGCACCGACGCGACGTCAAAGTACGCGTTATTATACGCCGAGCCGTTGCCGACGACATAATCGGTATAGCACACACCGGAGCACGTCTGGTTAAACACGTTGGGTGCGTCGGCGGCATCTGCGCGACGTCGGTCAATAAACGCTGCGGAGTAGGGCGGCAGAGAAAGGGGCCGCACCACCGCAAAGCGTGATGTCGAAGATGAGGTGCTGCGCTTTGAAAAACGTGTCGATCGCACAGCCGCCCGTGGGCCAGTTGGCTACGGGGACGCCGAGGTCGGAGGTGGAGAAGGAGGACGCGTTTCCCGAAATGGAGGTGGGGATGGCGCTGCGATTGAAGAACCACACCCTGTGCGCCAGCGTAAGTAGGTTTACCCTATTATCCAGAAAAAGGCCTACGAGATGCCCGATTCCGAAAACTCCGTGATGAACACCCCACCTTGCGCAGCGGCAAACTGCGCGCCATAGCTATCGAGCGCAGGGTCCTCGACGCCGCAGCCCGCGTTCGAGTTGTCTAGGTGCGAGCAGTCTGTGGAGTTGACGATGGTGGAGGTCTGTACCGGAGAGACCTGGTTGCACCCCGGGTCCGTATGGAGCGTCATCTGGTTGCGCGACTCCAAGTTCCAGTGCTCAAAGGTGTCAATTTCACTGAAGTTCGTCAATACCCCTTTAAACGTGATTGAAGAATGACTGCATACCCTCCGGTCGGCCAGTCGGGCGCTTGAGACCAGAATGCGGGCCACACAGAGCACTACGCAGAGGGTCAGGAGTACTGCATATGATGAGCCGAAAGAAGAGACTTACACCGTACGGCACATGGTACGCATCCAAAATCCAGACACTCCCGACGCTGAATTCGTCCTGCGACGAAATCCGAACAGTATTGCGCTTGTCGTTAAAGACCACAGTTGACGTATTGTCGACCTTGATTATGGCACGATTCGTCGTGGGATCGACGTACGCCAGCTTCGACGAGGACGCTACGCTCTCGGTAACGAAAATGGCGTCTCCATTCGTTAGATTGTCGACTGAGAATGAGGCGGCGAGTGAGAAAGGCAAGCTGGGAGGAGAAGTAGCTCCTACAGTTTCCGTAAAAGGTCCATTCATCGAAAAAATTCGACCCGGAATATTCTTTCACCATGTCATAAGTCGTGGCAGCCAGCGCGCTCGGAAGGAGCGCAAACAGAGCGAGGGGAGACGCGGAGAGCATATTGAGTGTTTGCGGAAGAAGGACGTTTGCGAAAGAAGGGCGCGAGGTCGCGGGTTATTTTTCTAAGGTGCAGTCTTTTGAGACTGCGCTTTTTAAATAGATCGGCGCCTATTCGAATACCCGGATTCAAAGGAGTGAGTCCCACTGACCAGAGAAATATGGCTGCAGCCACCGGTGACTACGTGGAGAGAGGCGCGAGAAGGAGGTCGTGAAAGAGAGAGAGAGAGTTTCCACAACTTACGACTCGCATGACATTCCTGCCTAAAGGGGAACGAACTCGTCGTCGATCATTCCACGTGGCTGTCAACGCCAGCACCCCAAAAAGGATATTTTACTTCCGTAAACAATCTTCATGCATCCTGGATCCTCGTCGGGCTGGAAAGTCTGAAAAAGGAAGCACGAATGAATCTCCGAGACGACGCGAAACGACGAACAAGAACCCAACATCTATTTCAATCGGTGTCGGTGACGGAATGCCGAGCGGCGGAATCGCCCCGTTTCACAGAGCTGTTGTTCCAAAGAAAGTCGACGAGGTATTTATACGACGGGAATTGCTTCTTTTCCAATATGGTGCGGGTGCCCATTTCGTGAAGCAAAGCTGTCCGC
This sequence comes from Mycena metata, assembly GCA_029378385.1. NCBI lineage: Eukaryota > Fungi > Basidiomycota > Agaricomycetes > Agaricales > Mycenaceae > Mycena > Mycena metata. Next base: position 99,824 of record JARKIB010000180.1, on the reverse strand, counting down.
AGCACCCCTGTGATTAAAGGGACCATACTTCAGGCTGTGATACAGCCCACGAGTTCGAACCGCCTTGAAATAACAGCGAAAGATAAATTACGGCCTGATTATACTTGGAATGCACCTTTAGATAGAACGAACGGCAATCACTTTGCAACGAGGAAACCACGAGAGCAATGACCCGGAATTGAGGACAATGTATCGTTAATTAAACCCACACCCATCATGAATGGAACGTGTACTGCACCGTGATCTGCGCTGTTGCAGAGCTTTATGTATGGCGCCGTCGAGAATGTGATGACAAAGTCAAATAAAGACGCGAGGGGGTAAACTGTAGTAAGGGTCGGGTGGCGGAATGTTCGTAACCCTACAACGGTGGACACTTTCGGATCCATGGCAAAAAACGGGACAGATATCAGGCACCCATGCAACAAAGATATCCTGCGCCAAAAGATTGACTAAACTTGAACTGGATGTGATATCATTATTTGTTCCTGTTTCGAGAATGTTCAAGTTGAATTCGGACGTCCCGGTTGCGTTAAAATATCTACAACCCTATGCTATACGTCTCAATAACGATCCTTCAGCAGCAACCCCAGGACCAAAAGCAACACTCATGACCCATTCCCTTCCCGGCTGCCTCCGCAAGGTATCCAATACACTCAACACCGTCACCGAGCTCGTGTTCCCGTGGTTCTCATACACCTCCCAGCTGGCCTTCATGTGATCCTTCTCGATTTTCATCACGTTTTGAATGGCAGAAAGAATTGCAGCGCCTCCCGGATGGACGGCCCAGTCGAAGTCTTTGGGTTCGGATGGAAGTGTTCGCATTGCAGATTTGTTCGGGAGAGTTTTCAAGAGGGTGTCATAGAGAAGTGGTGTACACGGCGCCGTTAGACTCGGAATGCGCGCCGATAGAGTCGGTTTAAAGCCTGATTATCAACTCCCGTCAGTTTTTCAGCGACGATGAACTGCAATGTATACTAACCAGAAGCATCCACGTCGATCCGGAGATCCGAATGGGTGTCAGGAACGGTGAGATGTGTCCAGTTCACCAGCTCGTAGATGCCCTTCGAGACCTTAGAGCAGACCCCACCCTCGGGGTTGAACGAGAGGATCAGAGCGCTGGCCCCGTCCCCAAAAAGAGTGACTCCGATACGAATCTCCTGGTCGCGGCTGATTCTCTCTAGCTCGTCGCGCCGCATGCTGCTTGTGATCTCGCATGCAGCCACCAATACATGGGCGGTCTCCCCGCGCCAAGCGGCAGCTTGGCATAGACTCGCGGCAAGCCGCAGGGCCGCAAGACCACCGGCGCACCCGACGCCGTGAAGAAGCACCTTTTCAACGCTCGGCCGCAAACCCAACTCCTGTGCGAGAAAAACGTCGAAGCCGGGGTTGGAGGAGTTTGTGCAGGTAGTGGAGACGACGTGCGTGATTTCCTCGGCGACCAGCCCGGCCTCGTCGATGGCGCTACGAGCGGCAGAAACCGCGAGAGTAACCCCCTCTTTGAGGAAGATCTCTGAAACCTCTTTAATAGAGGGGGGGTAAGGTAGGTCTTCCAAGGGATGGATTAGAGAATGAGTTTTAATTCCGGTACGGCGATTAATCGCCAGGACCTTGTCGAGGCTAGGAGTCAAAGCGTAGAATTAATGGGTGGATTGGAGAATGGGAAAGCGGCGTACGCGGGGGAAGGTTTGTGCCATTTGTACGCAAGCTTGTCGAGGTCGACAGTTGGGACAAGATTTGAAGGGTAGGCGACACCGAACCCAGTGATTCTCAGAGGGGGAGGAGTCATGGTACTAGTCAAGGACTTGAGCCGAGAAGTTCGGGAAGATATATCGGTGGCCCCGAGTTGGACCACCGAAGCGTACGGACCATGTTGTATCGGCTTGCATTGAATGCTCCCCCATCATCTCTCGAAAATGATTGAAGCTAATCACCCGAGGAGCGCGAATGATTGAAGCAGATCGAAGTCAACGCGGTTGAACGCGGTTGAAGCGCGTCGAGTCACAATCACGTTACTGTGACATTCGGCGACTTCCGCCATCTCCTTTTGTGCGTGGCACGCGACGACCATCAGCACCCTATTTCCGCAGCTTCTTTCATATCTCCTTGTTGGGAAGTATTGCTTCAACTGAGTTCGTCAGCTGTATGTGCACAGGTATATGCAGATATAAGTATCACGTTGTGCTGTATTCGTTCTTAACGGTTCTCTTCTAACCTTCCTCGAGTCGTACGCTGGGCTCTGGTGCCAGCGACCATCTAGCTTGGATGCACACTTGGGACTCTCAAGATTGGCAAGTAATTGACCATAGGTAGGTGCCAGTCTCTGCCCTGTGTTTCGCATTGACAGGGATTGTGGTTTCAAGTATGCCGTCTGACTCCGGACTCGAAGGCTGGTCCATTTCAGCGTCGACCTTGGCCGATGAATTCTCGTCGACTCCGTTCAGCGCCCCTAGACGACGATCTGCGAGTTATCGCCACAGCACCCCCACATTTTCCTTCGACGTCCCAGAGGATCCACTCCACGCTGCGATTGGACTAGAATCTGTGCTAGAGCACCCACCTGGGCGACGGGAGGACACAGCCAGTGATGGCGTGGTGGCGCACTCTCTATTGGATTTCTCACGTCGCCAAGTCAGTTCAATAAGGCCTCATTCGTCGGCTTTATCCGCTATGGTGACCTCACACCTACCCAACCCATTCTCCTCCGTTGCCCCACTCGCAGGTGGCCCAACGAAAATAAAAGTATACTTTCCACGCGCCACGCAACCGTCTGGGCAACTACTAGAGCTCGCATTGCCCGCGAACGCGAAAGTGGAAGATGCGATTGCGCTAGGGCTTTGGACGTACTGGGGGAAACATTGGCTGCCTAGACTAGATGCATCCAACGCCAGAGACACAAGCATTGACTCGTGGATTATGCTCGTGCCTGGGAAGGACGGAGTGGTCAACAAAAGAATCGCTCAAAGTTCGCGCCGGTTCACCCTCTCCTTGATTCAACTCACCACAATCTTGTCAGGTAAAATAGCCAGCTTTCAGTTCGAGAATTTTGCCATCGTCCGATCACCACGAAATTCGTCGGAGAGTAAGTTGTCTTGCCGTAGTGAGTTATGGAAGCTGAGAGACGCAAACTCTTCGCAGTGCACCAAGTACAAAAGCAGATCTCCCGTTTTAAACTCAGTACGCCGCCGCCAGCAACGTCCTCCAACAATCGCCACCTCCGGCACCGTAGCGTCCCAATCTTTAAATCACAACCTAGAACTCCTGATGTCGCGTTTTCACTTTCCAAATTGCCTTGTGGGTGTTTTTTCATCCCGACCTTAGAGACGGTTACAGAGAGTCTGACATTCCCTCCAAGAATCAAAGCCCGCGATTGCGGTGTTCCCAACGATATGCTCGACTAATCCAATCCGCCGAAAGATGTAATTTAGTACTGATCTTCTAATTTGTATTTTGCTAGAGCTTCTCTCTCTTCAACCGATGTCCTTCAGTCCAGCGCCGTACGCTGGCTTATCCAGATTTGGAGTTCCCGAGTTTGATCGAATATGTCACTCCGCCTCTTTTGGCCTTTTTCAACCGCGGCGCGTAATCCCAAGGTTCGTTCGACGAGGTTGCCCAAATGACCCTCACAAGGAATGTATATGCTCTCGAGTGAGTCCAACACTTGCGCCAAACTTGCGCCAAACGCCTTCATGCGAAGAACGAATAAATATTGATAACAATAAATATGCAGCATTGAGATAGAAAACTCGAAATCTAAACAAGAATTCGCCGACAAGATGACCAGTCACTCAATAACTGCTGGCGACGCTTCCAATTCGCCCTCCATCGACAAGCCATACGGCACCGTTCACGTACGCGCCGGACCGACTCGCCAAGAAGAGGATAGCTCCTGCCATCTCCTGTGAACGGGTCGCGAATGAGGATCGTTGTTTCACACGAGAAGACACGGACATACCTCTTCCGTCCCCGCGCGCTTCAATGGGACACTATCTATGAATGCTGCAGGACCGAGGCCTATATCAGGGAAGAGGCCCGAGGTCATTTCTTATCGAGGGTCAGCTTGATAAAATTTGAAATAAAGTGGGACTCGCCGCTCGGGAAAACACCTGGGGCAAGGACATTGCTGCGAATTCCCCAGGGCACTAGCAAATTAGCAAGCAACTTGCCGAGATGAGTGCAGGCAGCTTTGGCAAGTGTGTAGGACAAGGACAGGATTTTAGGATCGAGCCTGAATCCACCAGAGCTCGACACGGTGAGTACCTAAACGGAAAAATCAACATAAATTTCGGACATTATGATTTGCAGCATTACCTGTGATGAGTGAAACGGTGGTCGTATTTGGCCGCCGAGCGGAAACGAGGTATCATTCTCTTGCTTTCGAACATTCCCCTGATGCAAAAGCTCGAGAAAGGCCACCGTGGTGTAGTATACAGAGGTCACGTTGGTCGCAAATGTTTCTGCGAAGCCCTGGGCATCAAGAAGTTAAATGAATGCAGGAACCGCATGTCAAATCCTACATCTGGGGACCCGCTGTCCCACAAAGAAGCCTGGAACGATTTAATGCAAGGCACAGAAGGCGCAGGAGAGTTGGGAGTGGACGATGCCGGAGAACTTCCGCAGGGAGTAGGCAGGGGATGATCATAAAGATCCCGGACGATACCTGCAAATGTAATGAACACAAAATTAACGGACAGATGAAATGACAGACCGGCATTGTTGATGAGGAGGTCAATGTACCTTATGAGGAGGGGTTAAGTATCCCCATTAGCGGATGAGGAGGTCAATTACCCATGACGGTTCTTCACTCCGTCGACAAGAGACAAAAGGGAGTCGCGATCCGTCACATCTCCCTCCAAGGGAATTATTTTATCCGGCACCTAGTCGATGGAACAGACATCTGTTCGAGACCTCGAAGCGAGAAAATCCGACTCACATTAATTTCTTGAGCTGTTGCTTGCAGAACATCCAGTCGTCTGCCTACTATATAAACAATTGCCCCGTTCCGAGCGAGTGCTGAAGTCATCATGCGGCCGATACCTAGCGGAGGACTGGTCACGACAAAGCAAAAGCGCAGTAATCCAGAGGCCCTCACCACTTCCTCCCCCTGTTATGACCACGACCATTCCGCTCACATTGAAGAGGTGTTCCGGAGCCAAGGGATTGACGCCGAGCGTGGGGATTCCAGAATACACGCCGTCAGAATCATTCCCAGAAGGTGAAGCCATAGTGCGAAAGAGGGTGCGGTCAGAGTGGGATCAGGGTTCTGCTGAATCGGAGGGCAAAGTTTGTTATGTCTCAGGTCTTGAAATGGTTCACCGAGACGCCGGAGTCGCTTTATAGGATCCACGCATGGGGATAATAATCCCATTCAGACATAAATAACGGCGCTAGTTAAGCGAGCATTAGACTTTAGTATGTCGGCGTAAGTGACCAAAAATCGCGTTCCTTGGTACAAACTAAGGCTCCTTTTCGGATCCACAGGGCAATCTGTTCCTAATGTGTGCCGTCAACAATCCAAACGATACCGAGGGTATTCAAGGTTGCTGTTCCGCATAAAGAGTCGGCAACTACTAGATGGACTCGGAATAAAAAACCGGTGGCTGAGACGATCTGATCGGAGCGAGCTGGGCGCGAGCGCAGAGGAGAGAACGCCGCGCTACGGCCCCAAATGGACTATGACAAAGTGCACTCGGCTGTTTCACGAGGGAGATGCTCTAAAAACCAGGAAACTGGGAATCCAGCGAAAGTGGTGGATGTTGTCGGTCGATTGTTGTATTTTATGGGACTGGGTCAGCATTCGATGAGGTCAGGTGCGGAGGAGATGAATCAATCGAATTCTTACTATAGCTTGCGATTTTACATTTACACGCGCTGACTGTACCAGAACTCATATTAGTATCAAGCGCACGCAAGTAGGAGGCGTGCCTAGAAGGCAGAGAAGCACCTGCAGTCACTCCAAACTCCGTCCTCGGAGGAGAGCACAGTCGAGAGACAAGAGGACACAAGACCACGACATGCTAGCTGATGCGGAAAATTCGCGGCGTTGCAAGGTGGCCCAGCGACTCTTCTTCACCCATGTCGGCGCCACAAAACTGAACGTGCCCGAGTTGCCCGTGGCAGGTCCGTTCCCTCTGCCGCGTCCTAGATTCATGACCGCCACATTGAGCTTCTGTTGAACGGAACGAAGGTCGGCATAAAAAGGTACAGTCGGCCCCCGATGATTTGATCATGTCATTGGACGAGTGCGCAAAGATAGAAGAGACAGTTGTTAAGAAAAAAAGGTCGCTCAGTCGCCCTTGGAATGCGCATATGTCTCTGCTAGCCGCTGCTGCACGTACTCGCCAGCGGTGACCACTTCGTACTTGGCCGGCTGTCCCGGCGAAACGCAGCTCGGTAAGGGCTGTCGAACGCGTTAGCGGTAGATTTTTACTGGTCGATTCAGAAAATCACCTCGAGCCGCACGTCATAATCGGTACCAAAGAACAGCGGCATTGAATAGCGCTCCCGGCTGGAGCGGTTAGTGACGCGGTGTAGTGTGGATTTAAACACGTCATCTGGTCGGCTGGGGTCAGCACCGAAAAGACACAGACAGGAGGAGGACGCACTGGTCCAGCGCGCAAATTGGTCTCCCAGACTAGAAAGAAAATTGAGTGGTTTTCAATACCGAATGGAAAAAACAACTACTTTATCACGAAGGTTCCCGGGATGGGAACTGCATCGATCCAATTCCCGTCCGCGTTCTGCACCTGCAGCCCGCCCGCGGCGTCTTGCCACAAGATCGTAAAACACTATGCTAAGCCTCAGTAAAATGGAAGACTAATAACTCATCCGCGAGATGCGGACCCGCAGCTTACCTCGTAGCTGAAGAGGAAGCAGAGGTAAGCCCGGGAAGAGATGCATATAGGATTGGAAGACGGTATACTCTGTGTGTGCACCGATCCCGATTATCCGGTCGTCGTCGTCCACAGCGGGCTCTTGCGGTGGGTAATGCAGGAGACGCATGATTGCCGCTGGTTTCGTGGTCTAACAACCGTAAGTAGTGTATATTGTAGGGTCCATGGTTAGCACCTTGTCGTCGAAAAAGTTCTCGGGAAGGTCAAGCGCCAGCGCGAAGAGCGGGAAGAGCGACTTGCCCAGCTGCACCGCGGCTTGGCTGCGTATGGCGTAATTAAATGAGATATTCAGCGCGGGGGTTATTATGCTCACTAGTATGCGAGAACACGGTCCCGGAATGGACCGTGGAGATCCGCTTCCCGCGGCCAGACGTTCGCGCCAGCCATAGGACCCTCACCTGGCTCTTCCCATCCAATATCGAAGCCCTCATGCAGATCCCCGCGTCCCTCTGGGTTGGTGTTCTCGCCTGGAAGACGTGTATACAGTCCAGCTTAATGGTTCTGGCAATCTATTATGTACGGACCTAGAAGAGCGGTATACCCTTTGAAGTTGGCGCTCTTGTGGATGTCCAGCTGGGGTCGAAAAACATCGCCACAGACGGACAGAGGACATGAGATTTGATTGCACAAGACAGGGAGGGCGGACGCACCGCCATCTTGACGCTCTCTGGAAGCGCGAAGAAATCGTTGGCAGCACTTATCGCCCCCGCGATAGTGCTTTCAGGTATGGGGTGATTCTTGAGATAAAAAAATCCCACTGCCACCGGCAGTGAGCCAAGCAACAGAAACAAAGAGTATCGCACTTGCCATTGACGCAGGCGTCACGTATCTGGTCGGCAAGAACCCTCCGTTTAGCTGGATTCTTGCTTGCGGCGTCCGTGAAATCGCTGGTGAGTGGTTCAAAATTCAAATCCAAGCTCGTTGTCACAGCACAGACATGACGGGAATCTGCTCAAATGAGCTCTCAGTACGCTGGCTTGCCAAAAGAAATCCAGGTGCAGGAATCGGAATTTTTAAGTGTGGATCCATTGGTAGACAAATTTAGAGCTTGCACTCGAGGACGCTGAGGAGGAAGACGTTGAGGACGTTGAGGACGTTGAGGCTCGCGAGGGGGATGAAGCTTGGATGAAGCTCGAAGATTATGGTGGAAACTAAGAAGCGGCAAGCGGGCCGGCATCCGAACCACTTACGTTATCGTCGCGTCGCGTCTCGTGAGAAGTGGAAAAAAATGGACCTACCTCTCACGAAGATAAGTTTCATCTCATAAACCACCGACGGAAATGAAACTCAATCCCTCGCGTCAAAAAGGGGTGGTGTCCGCTGTGAACGGGAGGCTGGGCGTCGGGGCTTCAAAACTTGAGTCATAACGCATATGCATAACACACCGAGACCCAAATGAAGATTCAACTAATTCAAACTTATTATTAATTACAAAGGGATAGCTTTCTTTTTATTCCAGTCCATCGAGAGTCCGTTTGTTCTACTTTTGTGCAAGGTCCCGCGCAAAGTGGAAGAAATCTACGCTCGAGCCATTCACGCCGTACTTGTAAATCTGCGCCCATCCAGTCAGCAAAAAACAACGAAGCAAGAGCAAAGAAAACTCACGAAATGCGACGCGACCCAGCTCGAGAACAACGCCCGCTGATACGCCTCTGGCAGCCTCTCAATCAACGTCTTCAGCCCCACCTCATCCACCAACGTCTTCGGGATCGCCCGCATCAGCACACCCTCCCGACTCGGCCGATCCTCAAACAAGTCCGAGCTCTCCAGCTCCGCCTGCAGGTTGTTGAGCGTCGACGACAGCTCGTCCGAGATCGCCGTCCGTGCTTTCGCGCCGTTGCACCGCGCATGCTCCTTCCAGATGCACTGGAACTCCGCCGCCGCATTCTCCGTGATCTTGGCCTGCACGTCGCGCACGTACGCCTCGTAAAACGCGCTCGGCTTGCCGTCCTTGAAGATCATGAGGTTCGTGTACTCCTCCGTCGAGAGCGCCAGCCCCGCGAGGACCTCGAGCGACGAGCTCGTCACACCGCCTAAGCCATATTATGAGCACCAATAAAGAGAATAGCAGCGTCTAAACGCACCCTTGTTCGTGCTCGAGTCCTTGAACAGGATGACCTTGCGCTTCTCGAGGTACATCCGCGCCTGCTGCGTGATGAACAGATTCGCGCCCTCGACAATGTATTTGAAGTGCGGCTTGCCCTCCGTGTCCACCAGCGCCGCCATATTCGAGATATTGACCGCCTCGGGCCTGCATCACCACCGTAAGCAACTGCACGCAAACATATCCGCGTCAAACGGCGTACCGTCCACCACACGGCACAAACAAATCCGCTTTGAACCGCAGATGCGCCGCGTTCCGGAAGTCCGTCCCGTCAATCACCAACTCGCCCGCTACGCATGCATATGTCAGCTCAGGTACACGCAACAAGAGTGTAGTAGGACGCACAGGGCAGCTTGACATCATGCTCCTCCACCTTGACGAGATACCCATCCTTACCGAGCTTGCTCTTGTCGAAGTGCGCGACGGGCACCCGCAGCTTCGCGAGACGGATGAGCTCCGCACGATTGAGCCCTGCCGGGTCTGCGAGCACACCACTCCCGTCGATGACCGCGACCGTCTTGTCCGAGCTCAACAGAATCTCATCTGCACCGCAAGTCAGTTATTTTCTTTATTGCGCAAATGCAGGCGCGTCGTGTCGCGACTCACTCGATCCGAGATCCCCATCTACCCACCAAATCATCAACATCCCGTAAAACGGAAGTACAAGAAAACGACGCACCAGGCCCTCCGGTCTGCACCTTCGTGATATCCTTTTCCCGCAACCCAAGCTGCTTGTACAACCCCAGCACGTACTGCCGGATACTGAGCGACGTCATCCCATACCGGTCGTGCGGCACCCCGCCCAGCGTCTCCGCGCTCTTCCCCGTCGTGAACGACTTCCACCACGTCTCCGCACCGCGTTCCCGCGCGTGGACTGTCCGCGTTGTGCATTAGCACATGTCGTTGTATGAACAGAGACAGAGACAACTCACGCGCCGCCCAGTCCATCATATCCGCCGTCCCCTCTACAGACAACACATCCCCGTCAGCTCAGCCGATGGAAAGGAGGACGCCACACACCATCCGGCCCAAAGAACAGCAGCTCAGGCTTGCCATACAAATCCACGAGCTTCTCCTTGATCCCCGGCGTCTGCCCCGGGATGAGCAAGTCGACGATCGACTGCAGATGCGCGTCCAATCAGTCATCTAGTCGTCCACACGAAAAGAGAAACCACCCACGTCGACGTATTTCTCAAAGCACGCCCGCGGCCTCGCGCCAAGCCTACACCCAAGTGAGTATTGCGAAACAAGTAAAGCGAGAGTGGTACGCACGACGGCAAAATCGTCCCCTTGGCTCCACCCTCGGGAATATCCTTGTTCTTGAGCGACTGCGTCGACGCCAACCCATAGTTCTCATCGAACAACATGCGTTGGTTAATCGAGTAGTTCCTACGTCCACCCTCATCAGCACCGCGTCTTCATTTAAAGCACAGGGAGGAATAGACGCACTCCTTATTCCGCGACATCACAATCCGGATCCCTCCCCGCGCAACGTCGCGGAACCGGATGTGGAACCCACGGAACTCGTTCCCTACACACATTCATTCGCGTTAGAAAGCAGTAGTGAGAGGGCAAAAGGCATACCAATAACGAAGAACATCCCAAATGGCGTCTTCGGGTACTCGATCTCGGGCAGGAAGTCCGGCGCCAGACGGAACGACAGCGCAACCTTGGTCGGCTGATAGAAGTTGGTCTTGAGGATGTGCCTACACCACACTTAGTGCTGCGCAACGAAGAAAGCAGGAGAAGCAAGACATACTTGTTAAAGATCAAAAAGCTCTCCAAAACCTGCAGCTCGTGCTTATTTGCCACCGAGCGCCTCAAGCGGTCGTGTAGCTCCGCGTCAGTGAGCGGCGGCGCAGCAGCAAGACGCTGGTACGAGAGCGTCTGCGGCATGAGCTCTGCGCTGTCGGACGAGAACGCGGGGTCGGACGCGGGGTAGTGCGTCATCGCAAAGTTCACGTAGAGAAGACGAATCTGAATAAATAAATGCTGGATAAGCAACGCGAAGATACGAGAGAACGGAACGCGACGCGACGCACCAACTCGGGCCACGCGCTAATGACGCCGGCGATACTCTCTCGCGTGAAGGTCTCCTCCCTGAACCGGCGCTTGATATCGCTGAGCACCTCCGCATGCGCGGGGTCCGACTCGTCGAGGACATTGCGCAGCGAGAGGTACGCCGGCCCGAGACGGTTGGTGAAGTGTTGGGCGAAGATCCAGCCACAATCTGTCGGGGATGGTTAGCCTGGGATTCGAAGGCACAGAATGAGCCAACACGGGCGCAGGTGCCGTACACAACGGCGCCGAAACGGACGAACGTGGTGGAGAAGAACGGAGATAGGAGAATGAGAACTTACAAGCATACGTCGCCTCTTGGACAGCATGGCTCCCCGGCGCTCTGGGCAAGAAGAACGGGTTGTCGGGCAAGCAGAACAGCAAGCTCGCCTCCTTCTTGACCTGGTGGATCGCGTTCTCGATGGGCGGCGCGCCGCTAGCCTCCGCACCCGGCAGCGGGTTAAGGTACAGCGAGATGATGGTGACGCCGTTGCTGAACTGCTCGACGTACTTACGCACGCTGTACAGCGCGTAAAAGTGATACAGGTTGGAGAGGGCGCTGAAGAAGTGCTTGGTGCCGGACGCATGGGAGTCGTAGGCGATGACGAGGCGGTGCTGGCGCGTGCCCTCGACCTGGTAGTGCGAGAGCACGGGCCCGTAGCGGCGGGCGCGGACCGCACGCATGGCGTCGGCGTAAAGCGCGAGCGTGTTCTCGCTCGCCTTCTCGAGGAAGACCAGGTCCGAGTACGCGCGGATGTCGTCGGTCTCAACGGCAGGCAGAGGCGGGAAGGAGCATTTCTTGATGAAATAGCAGCGCAATTGCTGAGAAGCGGTCGCGCTGACGGCGCCCTGACTGCGGAAGGTCTCGAGGCGGTACGGGGTGGTTGTGTCCAAGAACAAATCGTCTATGCGCGTCTCGACAGTCGCGCCAGGTCCCTCTGTGGACGTTACACCGGGCGGGGACGTGTGGATGAAAGTCGCGCCATTGTCATCGATCTTTTCGAGATCGATAACGAGCGAGTTGACGTCGTGCTTGGTGTACGCCTGAATCTTGGCCGCATAGAGCGCGATAATGTGGTCTGAGATGACCGCCGGCGATTCGTTGGCAAAGTAGGTGTCGTCGATACCGAGATTCTCGTAGAACCATTGGACCTCGCCCTGGACAAGCGGCGTGGGGACGAAACCCTTGTTTTGGACCTCGGCGTGAACGAGAGCACGCTGTTCATCTTTTCCAGCAAACACAGGGGTGGTGTACCCAGGCAAGTCCTTGACGAGATTCTCACTGCTATTCGAGGCCAATGGCGGGCGTCCGGGGACATGCAAGGTGGAGGACATGGTGAAGACGCGTGGTGGTGGTGGTAGAAGGCAAGAGTGTAAATAGGCTGGCTTTTATTGACGCGCGTTTGCCGAATGCCCGCCGCGACCATAATCCCGACTTTCACCAACTTTCACCAACGGATCTTGTCGAGCTCATTAGACCCCGGACACCAATTACTGGCAGGGTTCACGACATCGGTGATCCAGTCCAGCGCGCTCTGAATCGTGGTCCTTGGAATTCTGTTTCCCTTGACCGGCCTCAGTTCGTTGCAACCAACGTCGGAACTACGGAACGCTCGAAGCGTCTGGATTGGCAATTGCGTCCTATGGCGCGAATTATTGCGTTTCTGATTTCATTTTGACTCAAAAAACTCTCGCGTCCCTGGACGTCGCCGTCGCGTCGGTGCCCTTTCCCTTGTCCTGGAATAAATTCCTTGGGGAGTACGTTCCCCCTCGGCCGACTACCGAAACGAGTGGTGTCCGGGGGCCTTCCCCAGAGCTATGTTCTGTCATGGGACCGCCATCGTTGAAACACAGCGCTCTCGTCGTCTCTCGGCTCTATGACCATTCAAAACGTTACTTCGGACCTTAGCCTCCATTATTTCCGTGCCACCGGGTACGACCCCTTCCGACGCGCACAATCATCTGCCGGGGGCACCGCCATACCCTGCTGGCGGCCCGCACGAAACCTAGACGGACCCCTACTGCCTTCGAGTCTCGCCCCGAGTTTATACCTTCACCCTTCGACGCGCTTCTCTAATTCTGCCACGCAAGATGAATGAAGTTCATTGAAACCCCTCGGGCCATCCCAGCTCACCTGGTTCTATGCTATAGACTTCTCGAGGGCACGCGCTTCGCCGCGCGCCCTTGGCCGAACCCTGCTCGGGCTAAGTACCTTCGCCGCGAAGCCTGAGACTGAGAAGGGTTCGAGTCACTCGATGCGTTACTCGGCACGCACCCTCGAACCGTTCACCTCCGGAGACCCTGCCGAACACTCACCGTACTGTTCAAACGTGGGTATCCCCAGCGTCGCTCACCCGAATACGCGAACGCGTGTCCCTCGCCTACCAACCGACCATGCACACGTGAGCGTGCAGTCCCGCGTCCACAGCGGTCCACAAGTTCACAACCCTGTGAATTCGATGTATCTCGGCGACGGCGCGTAACTCCGACAAGTACCGCACCTATAAACCTATACTGACCTATATGCGAAAGTCTGCAGACTGCCGTCGGCGTCCCCGCATTCCGTAATTCAACCCCGCATCCCCGCGACCGATCCGTGTCGCTGTCAGCCGGAACCAAAATGAATCCCTTTCCTCGACGACAAGGTTTAATTGAATGTCTCGACGAGTCACAACGAGTTTTTTTTGCGGCGCGCGCGGAAGCTCGTGAATATTTTTACCGGCATACCACAGCCAGCTCCGAGCCGACCCACATACTCAACTCAGTAACTCAAAGCCATGAAGTTCCGGACCTCTAACTCAATTTAAAGCTGGATTCAACCACATCCCGAGTCCGGCTACTACATAATAGTCCTTGTGCGAAGGATAATAATCCCTGGCGTGCACACCGCAATAATACAATTTATCATTCGAACTTCGGAAGGATCAATTCCATTTGAACCCACCCTGACGGAGCCTCTACCTTAGACAAGAGGAGTGCGATGTTGCCGGTATTACGGCGGTAACACGTCTCCGACTTCCATGCAGGAGTTCCCTCCCTGTTCCATGACCTTTTTTTGTAAAATATCTGTTTGCGCACAAGCTTGAAACGCTTTGTGGTCCATGAGTATTCGGGGGGGGGGGGGGGAAGGGTGTGGTTAGCCGAGGAGCCGGTCGGCCGGCATCTCAACAATTCCCACGGTTCAAGTTCGACTCTACTGTCAGCCAAACAACGAGAGAAATACCAGTCGATGTTATCAGCTTTCACACTTCTCTAGACCTCCAGACCCGGCCTTTATTCTATTTGGGCTGTCTAGTGTGAATGAAACAGAAATCTTGTACTTCAAAGTTGTTGACCTCGGCCGGGAGACCGCATTCTCAAACCACACAGTACACCAAAAAAAGTCGTACTTCACTCTGGGAATGGTCCTCGCTGATCACGCATTCTCGCTCTTTGTTGGGCTTGGGGGCTGCGGCTGCGACGCCGGAAGCAGCATGGGCGGTGCGGGCGCCAGGAGAGGGTCAGGCTACATAATGGTCAACGATGAGATCGAATGATTTTCAACAAACTGACCGATGGTAGCGGCGCAGAAACCCCTGTACTGACGTCTGTCCCGGACAATGAGTATTGGGATCTTGTGGGAATAAAAGAGATAGCAGACTAGATGACCCAACGCTCCCGTGCCCAATCTTCATCCTCCATCGTCTCGTCTTGATCATCGTCCGTATCCATCGATGCCATCGATCGCACGGCCGACGCATCGCCTGCGACACCGAGACTTGGTAGGGGTTGGAAGTCTGCACCCAATATAAGTAATTTTGGACAAATGGACGAAACTGAACATTCCGTATCCACCGAAGATGCGGTCGAAGTACTCCGTGTTTCGGAGACTCACGCCGTCATCATCGTCCTGTTCGAGCTCTTGCTCCTCAGGCTTAGCTTGAGGCATCGTGGGCGTCCACACAATTGCAGAGTGGAGGCGAAGCGATGTGTCCATAATTTGTTGAACATGCGGAGAGAGGTTTTGAGCCAGAGGTGGCTGGATACGCGCGAAGCGCCGAAATCGAATGGCCGCCGCGAAATTCATTAGGATAGGATTCAAGTCTTCATCAGCGTCGCGAGGTCGACGCAGGGTGAAAGGGGGGAGAGTGTTGCCTAGCTGGTCGCGCAGCTGCCCATCCGAGTGGGAGTAGTAATCCTTTCTTGAGCCGCTGAGGAGAACGCTGAGGGGCTTCTGGTCCATTAGAAAATATGCTGGATGGAGCACGACGAGCTCGAATTCTCCGTCTAAACCTGACTAGAAATTCTTAATAATTTACGCTAAGTCTGCAATGTAACTAACTCACCGAAGCAAAGCAACTATTGACTGAATCCCTTCCCGGATCCTTATTGGTTCGCTCGATCGCAGCTACGCAGGTACACGTTAGTGAGGCTGAAACGATTGCGCGCTGATAGACACTAACTTTGGCGATGGTTGTTGTCGGTCTGGTACCAGTTCTCCAGCCTTTGTAGGTCCTGGAGTGACGGTGATATGGCTATTGTCGCCCACTTGTCGTGGTGACGATGCAGTAAGATTGAGACTAGCAGTAATTAGCTCACGGTCATTCAAGCGCAATATAAACATACACCATGCCATATTGATTCGATGCTCCAGGGTGAAGACCCCTATGATGGCTTTCGGGATTATCTTTAGTTCGTACTCAAATATTGTGATCTGAATTGGTGGGTTACGATGATAACAAGCAAGAAACTTGGAACATACTTACGATTTTCTCCAATTGATGCGCCCGTTCTGGAGCCCTGATAGCTGAGACAAAATGAGCTGCCTCATTGGAGAGGTCCACATCTCCGGTAATGAGACACCCTTCTTCGCGCGGGTGCGCATGCGCGTAGGAGGAGCTTCGACTCCTCTCGCTCTGAACACTGAGGGATCCAGCGGGTTGTTGCAGGCCCACGGTGAACCCTGGAATCTTTGGTAGATTCGCCCATCGCTTTTCCGTGACGAATGGTGCGGAAGGAAGAAGGTGGCTCATACTAGGAGTTATAATGTCTGGAGGCAGAGGGAAGGAGATAGTTTGTCGGCCGAGCATGCTCGGCCGATATCTCGCTCCGATTATATCCGCCGTCGGCCGAACCTCCTCTTGGTGTTCACTTTTAAACGTCTTCAACCATCCGATTACATCTATAAACCCCAATGGCCACTCCATCTGAATCCAGCCCATATGATGCACAAGGCTGGTCTGCCTCGCTGTACAACAAATCCGCCGCCTTTGTCTACTCCCCGGCCTACACCGCCCCTGTCCTCGATATTCTCGCAGCCAAACCCGGCGAGAAAATAATCGATCTGGGATGCGGTAGCGGCGAGGTCACCGTAGTAATCGAAGAGATCGTCAAAGCCACCCCAGGGGGACTGGTTGTCGCAGTCGACTTCAGCGAAAGCATGGTGAATCCGTCTCACAACTGCGCTAGTTTTAGTTTCTGACGCTTCAATTTATTTAGGTCGCGAAATCCAAAGCAGCGGGGCTGAAGCATGCGTTTGTCTCCGACATTCAGGCTCTCAAAATCCCGATGGAGGAATTCAACAACAACGATGCCGAGTTCAAGTTCGACGCTGCCTTCAGTAACGCGACGCTGCACTGGTGCAAACGCGATCCGGCTGGCGTGTTGGAGAGCGTCAAGAAAATTCTCAAACCGGGGGGCCGCCTGGTCGTCGAGATGGGCGGTGCCATGAACTGCATCGGTAAGCGGACTTTGATATTTCCGCTAGTACATCATAACATTATTATTTCCATCGCAGGTATCAGAGGCGCTCTCCATCGCTCGCTCAAGTCCCGGGGCTATGATCCTATCGCCTTAGATCCTTGGTTTTTCCCGTCCGTTGAAGAGTACACCAAGGCATGTCGCAACCATAATACCGCATAATATTCTAACGTACTCTATTAGCTCTTGACCGCAGCGTCCTTCGAAGTGCTACACATTTCGCTCACTCCCCGCGCCACACCTCTCGCAGACGGTGTTCGCGGATGGCTCGAAGTGTTCGTGCGCAAGTCATTTTTGAAGGACTGCTCTGACACCGAAGCGACTGAAATTATTGAGGAAGTGGTCGAGGCTTGCCGAGTCGATTGCCAGGATGGCCTGGGAAATTGGTCTATGATGTACAACCGCCTTAGATTTGCGGCTGTTCTCAAAGCCTAGTCAAGAGTATTATGTACGGCTAGGCCGCTTTCAACAAATGTGAACAACTTTCATTCAACGTTGACATCCCGGAATTATTGCGGTGAATAACCAACCGTTTAGACATTAGACACACATTGAGCTAGGAGAGGAAGTTGAACGAACAGTTCAACGAGGAACGCTGCTCTCGTCGTGTATGGCCGCGTCGAAACCTACGACAACTAACCTCATCACTTTCTTTTGCCGTAGTGCAGACTGGCTACGAGTCCAACTCGAAGGCCGTGACGAATTGATGATCGAGCGAAAAACCCGCGTGTGCACGTGATCGTGTTGCTTGTTAAGCACGCCTGCCACAAACCACCTCGATGGGCGAATCCGCAGACAGCAAGCTCCCGCCTGGAATGGTCATGGGCCCCGACGGAAAACCGTGCAAAGCATGTACCAGTGGAGCTGCATTTCGGAACTGGAAGCCTCCCATCGGTAAAACCGCGGCTGGCGCAGCAGTCGCAACGGCGGCTTCCAGCACCTCAAAATCATGCCCACCCGACAAGGACCAGCTCGGGAGTGCGACTTGGACATTCCTTCATACCGCCGCCGCGTACTATCCTGCGAACCCGACGCCGACACAGCGCTCCAAAATGCTGGCACTCATTGACGCACTCCCTGCGCTGTACCCATGCGCGCCTTGCGCAGAGGACTTCGGGGAGAGTGTTGCACAGAACCCGCCGGATGTCAGTGGGAGGGCGGGGTTGAGCCGGTGGTTCTGCGAGCGGCATAACGAAGTGAATGAAAAGCTTGGGAAGGCGGCGTTTGACTGCGCTAAAACGGATGAGCGATGGAAGGAGGGGCCAAAGGATGGCAGTTGTGATTAGATGTCCCGTGTCCGGTTCGTTTTAGAAGCAATCTCCACTCAAATTCATAACTGTTTTTGCAAGGAAGGAGGTCATGCCGCCAGAAGTAAATGGGGCATGGACCCGCGCCGACGCTTCTGCGAATCTGCAATGTCACCAAACTGTCTTTTTTCACAGATTCCTTCAACGTTCTCGAGCCTCTCCGTTCCCAAGGCTCGTCTTCGCCCTCGACATCTCTGGTTCATTCTGTGCGCACTTTTTCTTGTTGACTGACGAAAAGCTATCCGCTCGGTGGAATGAAATACTATCCTGTCGTTCGAGCAAACCTGTCTGGCCATCCAGCTTCGAAAGGGTCCGAGGAATCATCGACAGAGATCAGGAGGACAAGGCGCGACCACGTGCTGGTGCAGTATTTTCTAGCCAACCCGCGGTCGCGGGGGCAGGGGACCGCAGCCGGTCCGCTCCAACATATAAAACAACGCTTGGCATTCTATTGCTCCCCTCATCTCTCGCATACTATGCGCTCCATAGCCTTACTTTCCCCCCTTCTATTCGCCCTCGCGGTAGTGTCCCAGAGCTGCACGCTCAAGGCGTTGGGCAGCGGCAAGGACGACTCACCGCAGCTCCTGACTGCGATGCAGACATGTAGCACAGTTGTCGTTCCGGTGGGAACCACCCTCAACATCTCCACCCGCCTCAACATGACGGGATTGTCGAACAAACATCTTGTAAGTGACGAATTGGACTGGTTTGACTGTACTAACGTTGTCATTTTAGAACTTGCAGGGGACTATGCGGTTCAATCCAAACATACCCTACTGGAGCGGAGTACGATTCAATTTACACGAATTCCGTGTTTTCAGTATATTTATATTTGCTTAGAACGGCTTCTCTTTCCCGTTCCAGACGCAGATTACGTTCTGGATCCTTGGCGGGACGAACCTCGTTGTCGACGGGGGCGGAACGCTGGACGGCGCGGGCCAGGTTAGTGCTCGAGTTCAAACAGCCCACAAAAAATAGAAATAATGCTCGAACTCTGCAGGCGTGGTACGACGCCTTTGCGTCCAACTCGAGTCTCCTCCGGCCGATCACATTGACGCTCTTCCAGGCGACGAATGTAGTGGTGCAGAACATCAAGATGCTCAACAGCCCCGAGTGGTTCAACCTCGTCAATGAAGGCAAGAACGTTACGTATAGTAATATCACCATCAACGCGGCGTCAACGTCCTCTCACGGCGCATCGAATACGGATGGATGGGGTACTGCAACCATCTCGTTCCTTCGTTCAATTCCGTTGATGTCCCCTAGATGTTTACAGGAGCGACCAGGTCGTCATCAAGGACTCTGTGATCAACAACGGGTGAGGCCTTTTCTTTTTTTGCCGGATGCAACCGAACTAACTCATAACTCTAGGGACGATTGTGTTTCATTCAAGGTACGTTGACTGAGCTGTCGTTTTGTCTGTCCAGCGCTGACGGTGACATTTTCTAGCCCAGTGAGTCTCGTTCAATTCTCAGAGATGTCTCTGTGATGTTCAACATTCTTGATGAGATTCCACAAACATCCTCGTCTCAAACCTCAACTGCACCGGGTCACAGTGCGCATAATCTCATTGTCGGAGGCTTATTTGCTGACACCAAGTTACCAGCGGAATATCTGTGGGGTACGTCTCTCCCTCATGGAGGTGATCAACGACTCAATTTTTGCTTGCAGATCTCTGGGACAGTTTGCGGGCATGTTTGACATCGTCGAGAATGTGACTGCCGTGTACGTTTTCCGCTCCTCGTTCTCGTCAATCCATTGAAAAAAAATCCTTCAAAATTCCCTGCAGCAATATCCACATGAGCAACGCCCAGAACGGTGCGCGCATCAAAGCGTGGGCGGGTTCCGGCGTCGGGAGTGGAATCGTCAACAACATCACGTTCAGTAACTTTATTGAGAGCAAGGTGGATAACCCGGTGGTGATTGATCAGTGTTACATGACCAGGTGCGCGGCTGGGTAGAAATTCCGTCGACCGTGCTAATCGGCGTCAACAGTGCCGCCGACGTGAGCAATCCAGCCTCTCTACTCTGATGGCCCACCCATGTTGACTTTGTTGCGCTAGTGCGCAGCGTTCCCATCCAACACCTTCATCCAGAATGTATTCTTCACGTCGTGAGTATTCTCTTGTCCACGAATCCAATGGATATTGACTCGTCCCAGGATCTCGGGCACAGGTACCAGCTCCACTGTCGCAAGCCTCGCATGTTCGCCCGGGGCACGCTGCAGCAATATCACCGTGAACAACTTGACTCTGACGTGCGCGATCTCTCTCTGCGATCGGTTGAAATTATTGCTGACGTTTACACAGGCCGTCCTCTGGTACCGCTAAATATACGTGCCAGAATGTGGTATTGAAGGGCACTTCGGCGGCGCTGTTTGGTACGTGCGCGACCACCTAGGTGCGCAGAAGAAATCCCGACATATACCTAAAATTTTGAACTTTGATTTTGAACTTCTGTTCTCAATGCCCTCGTTGCTTTCGCCCAGCCTTCACACCACGTCGCCGTAATTACGACGAACTCCGAGTTCCGCCAGACTGCGGCGCCAGTCGTCCGCCACATTGCTCGATGCCGTTTCAAGCTTGAACTTCTCCTGCTTCCGTTGGCTTCCGTGCATAGCTGTGCATGTCATCCAACATACGCTAAGACTTCTTTGAACCGCGCCGGTACTACCTACCTACCCTGAGTGAGTCCTTCAAAGCATCCCCTTCCTAAGCCTTAAGGTAAGTATCAAGTCGCCAAGGTCTCTACTATAATGACATCGACGAGGAGGAGGAGTTCCTATTCGCAGCGATAATTCCCCAGCATGTGGGATACAAGCACTTGACAAGCAACAAGGATTCTTTACTTTCTACCGCGAATAATAAGCCGTTGAACCACATCGACGCTTTAATAGCCAATGTTCAACCCTCCGCCATGATTCCGTCCCACGAGTGCGGTAATCTCTCCATAGCCGACCGCTGCTTGAGACGTTCAACGAGCTTGGTCACTGCCCACTGGCGGTTTTCGTCCAGACGACTGGCGCCGCTTGGATTGTTAATATTCGGAGTTGCCGGTAGGAACAACTTGTCGAGTTCAAGATCGGCCACCGCTGTCGTTAGTCTCCTGTACTTCAATAGGTTAAGAAGTATACGGCAGGTGTGTTCCAAAATGCGAGGATCCGGGGACTGAAGAAGCATGGAGAAGCAGTTTTTGAGAGAACTGCACTCCACAATCAACCGCGCGTGTTGCTCGTCCTTGCCAACTCGGACATGCAGAACGTGCAGAGTGTACATCCGGTTAGCAGGAGAAAGTTTATTTGTTCTGAGGAGTGATCGTTAGTTTGAAACCAACAATGACGAATGCAGACAGACATAAGATGTCGCAATAATGTTTCCACCAGGTTTAGAGCATCTAGAGCATAAACAGCCGATTTCTGAACACAGGGATCTCGGTGACTATCGCTCCTGGTTAGTGACAATGGCCATCGGGACTCAATGACCCACTTTAACAATGAAACTAAGTCGGAGTGTATCTTGTTCTTCATTTCGCGATAGCGACCAAGACTTTTCAGCAGGTTACAAGTTGCAAAGAGAATGTCGGGGCTTGACGACCGAAGTAGTTCCGGGACCAATCCAAGGAGATTAGAATCCAGAACAACTTGTGCATCCTCCCTTGCATTTCGCGCTCGAAGGCTAAAATGGCGGAGAACTAACACTCTCGTAGAAGGTGAGATGTTCTTGAGCCTGAACACAGGTTATCCCGTGGTTGGAAAGGATCGAAAAGACAAACGTGAGGTATGTGGACAGTACCTCTACCGTCGCTACGGATAGTGGAGGCTTCGCATTCTTCACGATAATGTCCGCTGCCTGACGATGGTACAAAAATCTGGATAGTGGCTTGGCAAGTGCGTGAATGGAAATAGTGGCACCCGGGGGTCTGCTATCCGTCCAGTCGCTGTAGATGCTCTGAGGAGTCGGCCAGCGGCGTAGTTGTGACATGGAGAGTGAGAGAGAGATAGAAAGATGAACAGTTACTGAAGATGAACCGCTACTGTTGGGTTGTCTGATACGCACGCTATTCTTACGACGCCGCGGCATGAGTGTAAAGAGCTCGAGAGAAATCTGGGACGTGAAAAATCATGGCAGAGTTTTGCAAGTTGAAATGAGAACTGGTGAGGCTTACAATATGCGGAATATGAGCAAATTTTAGATACACATGCATCCCCGAGATGCCCGAGCTTATTAAAACTGGATAGTCTTTGATTCGGGCCTCGAGAGTTCTCGCAGAAGTTTCATGCGTAATATTTGCCGCATGTGAGGGTGCACGCCAGTCGCGTTCTCATGGCTCAATTATTCCACGGACTTTTTTATTGTTGTAATTTCGGTCCGAGAGGTGACTGTTGTACGTCGGTACAGAGCCTGCTTGTTCGCGGTTAATTCCAAACCCCTCTGACGGTGCCGGGCCATGCCGGGCGGCCAATTGAAATAAACCAAACATCAAACCAAGCACATACAAAACGGGCCGGAGCGGACAGGCTTGCTCCGAACGGCCCTACACGGTCAACTTCATTCCTTTGTCACTGGAAGGCTTTGTCGGAATCTACAGTGAATCAGCGGTTTACGGTTGCTTTACTCAGTTAACATCGACTCGCCGTACATATAAAAGGGGGAATTTGTTTGAGACCCCCGTTGACTCAGTATTCCCTCCAGATGCCCTCCAAAACGTTCAAACTCTTCGAGCCCATCAAAGTCGGAAATGCGACGCTCCAGCATCGTATTGTCCTCGCACCACTCAGCCGCTACAAAGCGGACGAAGCACACGTCCCTTATCTTCCTCTTGTTTCTGACTACTACGCCCAACGGGCAAGCAGGCCCGGCACGTTACTCATTAGCGAAGCGACCTTCATCGCGGCGCGTGCGGGAGGTTATCAACATATCCCGGGAATCTGGAGCCCAGCGCAGATTAAGGCGTGGAAATCGGTAAGAGTTGCATCATCCGGCGAATAGTTATCCCTATCTCACCATCGCAGGTCACCGACGCGGTCCACGCAAAAGGGTCCTTTATTTTCATGCAACTGTGGGCTCTTGGACGCGCAGCGGAGCCAGAGCAGCTGCAATCGGAAGACCCCTCATTCGCATTCGTCTCCGCTTCAGATGTTCCGCTTGCGGGGCATGGTGGCCTGCCACGACCCCTAACCGTCCCTGAAATCAAGGAGCACATCGACTTGTACGCACAGGCGGCCAAGAACGCCATCGAGGCCGGCTTCGACGGAGTTGAAGTTCACAGTGCGTTTAAAGTAAGGTCCCCGGGCACAATCTTACGAATGTTTCGTTTCCTACAGGCGCAAATGGTTACCTGCTGGATCAGTTCTTGCAGGATGTCTCAAACAGGCGCACGGACGAGTACGGTGGGAGCGTTGCGAACCGCGCGCGGTTTACCTTGGAAGTCGTAGACGCGGTTGTTACGGCCGTCGGTGCGGACAGAACCTCCGTCCGTTTCAGCCCGTGGAGTCCGTTCCAAGGTATGCTTGCAAATCGTCCTCAATGCTGAAATTAGTTCCAAGAAATTAATTCTGTCCAGAAATGGGCATGGCGGACCCACTTCCGACGTTCTCCTACGTGATCTCTCAGCTCGCGGCGCGGCATTCGGGACTCGCGTACCTCCACCTCGTCGAGCCGCGTATCGACGGAAGCACGACGATGGACGAACCTTCAAGCGCACACGAATCGAACGACCCCTTGCGCGCGCTGTGGGCACCGCGCCCGCTCATCCGTGCCGGTGGGTTCACTCGTGATGGCGCGATTAAGGCGGCGGAGAGCGGGGACCTAGTGGCCTTCGGGCGGCTGTATATTTCGAATGTACGTCTGCGTTTCAGTCCATGTGCATTCCTTGCTTCGTTCGATACTTACTCTGATTGCAGCCTGACCTCCCTGCGCGGCTCGAGCGGGAGATTCCGCTAAACTCGTACGACCGGAGTACATTTTACCTAATCGGTGAGAACACCCCGAGGGGCTATACCGACCATGCTTTTGCCACCGCCACGGTCGGCGCGTGAACATGGACGGCCTACGAACGAGTTCCAGATTTCTTTTTAACTAGACGAAATAAAGGTAGCTTTAAACTGTAGATTTATACTGTGGAGCTGCTAGCTACCAGATACATATCACTTCTTGTTCCTTATTGGGACCTCTGCAGTTATACCACTTCCTTCCTTCCTTCCTTCCTTCCTGTTCCTTCGGCTTTGCACTGAACAGGCGGGAGATATTCAAGATTGAAGCCGTCAGGTTTTCGAAATCGACATGGTGGTTCGGCAAGAAGAGTCGTTGTTTGGTTGTCAACACCCGTCATCATTGCAGCAATTCACACCCACGAGCCATATCCTATACTGGCGCTGCGCGCTCATCACCTCAGCCCGCCTCTGCGTTTCCACTGAGGTCTTCCCCACTCTGTTTGTGGCCAGCCTGACCCTCGGTTTCTTTCGGTCATCCCAAGTTCAACTTCAATCCTCGGCGGTCTTCTCGATTTCGCGGGTGCACTGTGTTGGTTCAAGCATGCTCGTCACCATCCCCATCCTCCTTGGCATTATGGCACTCCCCTTTCTGTCTCTGATTCGCGCTCGCGATCCTCGCTCCTCGCGGTGAAAATTGATGGTATCGAAGGGCTTCACAAGTCTTTTCACAAGCTCGTGCAAGACGCAGACCCCACAGACGCAGAGGACGCACTGCGAAGGTTTTCTTCATCGCCCGCAAACCTGCGTTTGGGGCGACCTCGACCTCTGTCTGTGGGGCCAACACCCTGGGGTTCATCCGAAACAGAGTCTTGGCGGCTTTGTGCAATTGACCATAGAAACCGTCTGGCATCGATGATCCGACATGCATGTGAACGAAAATCTTTTGGTATAAGTTGGGCGGATGATGAGCAATATCGTTGTTCATTTCCTGTTTCTTTCGTTTTCCTTCCCACTTTCTTTCCGACTGTGTCGACGGCTTGCCCTCTCTACACTCTCACTTTTCTAAGCTAGTCTTTCCACACGACAATGAAGTTCACCACCACTCTCGTTTCCGCTGTCCTCGCGCTCAGCGTCTCGGCCTTCCCCGTCCAGAAGAGGGGTGTCGACCCCAACCTCGTTCCCCAGTTCGGCGTCACCGCCGGTATCAAGGACCCGGCGGGCAGCGCCAGCTGCGTGGGCGTCAACAACATCCTGATCCCCTGCACATGCCCTCCGGACCGTAACTCCTTCATCACCGTGCGTCCTTATATTTCCTAGCTGTTCTTTCAGAAAGAATTAACCTCCATCGTCCGCAGTCGCTGTCCGGAGACGTCGCCGCAGGACACAACGTGAGCAGCTGATTTCGACTGCCTGTTTACACTTGCTAATCACCCCCTCTTAGGTCAACAAGTACGGACCATTCACGCTACCTCTGAGTCTCACCGCTGACCAAAACCAACCTAACCAGCCCCGGTGTCCCTTCGCCGTTCCCCACTGACGGGTCCACGGCGTCGCAGATCGTCCGTCTTCAGACGTCGATCACCGCGCTGCAGAACTTGTTCGGACCTGGTGTTGGCTGCCCCGCGTCGGCGACGACTTTCCTGGCCCAGATCTCTGCTCTGCAGAAAGGTGGTGCCGCGCCTGCCCCGGCACCCCCTGCGCCTGCCCCCGCGCCCCCTGCCCCGGCACCCGCACCCCCCGCCGGTGGTGTTGACCCCAACCTCGTTCCCCAGTTCGACGTCAGCCCCGGTGTCAAGGACCCGGCGGGTAGCGCCAGCTGTGTGGGCATCAACAACATCCTGATCCCCTGCTCTTGCCCCCCCGACCGCAACGCCTTCATTGCTCAGGTCTCGGCGAACGTTGCGGCTGGACACGATATCCACAAGTACGCCTCTGCGTTCTATCTTATTGTGTTGTACTAATAATGCATCGTCGCAGCCCCGGCGTCGCAGCCCCCTTCCCGACTGACAACTCCAAGAACTCGCAGATTGCGCGTCTCCAGACCGCCATCTCATCCCTCCAGAACCTCAATGGTCCTGGTGTCGGTTGCCCCGCTTCCTCGACCACCTTCTCGGTACGTCGTTATCGTTCATCCTTCCCTCAACACCCTGCTCATAAAATTACAGGCGCAGCTCAAGGCCCTCACCGGGTAAATTTACCCAACGACGCGAGAATTGAACGTACATGAGACGACTAGCTTATTTGTTTTTAATTTTGGGTTGACGCCAGTCGTTTGTTCAAATAAATTTATTGGGAAGGAATCTGAATGCGTGCTCTCTGAATCGCCGACGCCAGAATTGAACGTACATGAGACGACTAGCTTATTTGTTTTTAATTTTGGGTTGACGCCAGTCGTTTGTTCAAATAAATTTATTGGGAAGGAATCTGAATGCGTGCTCTCTGAATCGCCGACGCCAGAATTGAACGTACATGAGACGACTAGCTTATTTGTTTTTAATTTTGGGTTGACGCCAGTCGTTTGTTCAAATAAATTTATTGGGAAGGAATCTGAATGCGTGCTCTCTGAATCGCCGACGCCAGAATTGAACGTACATGAGACGACTAGCTTATTTGTTTTTAATTTTGGGTTGACGCCAGTCGTTTGTTCAAATAAATTTATTGGGAAGGAATCTGAATGCGTGCTCTCTGAATCGCCGACGCCAGAATTATAACACGTATGGATCAACTTGGCAGAGTAGGACGAAACGAGCGCCCAAATTCAATGAAGGAATGACTTGAGAAATGGTTGATCGCCATCCAGAGTAAGCTTTATTCTTGCGACATCCAGTTTGCAGCCATTCAGTCGTGTATCGGGAGCGCAATCCCACTTTGCATAGACAAGGATACTGAGAAAACCTTTCCACCGCGAAGATTTTTCGTACAAGGGCGGGACCGGAACTCGTGGGGTCAGCATATTCGAAGTTAGCGCGTCGAAAGCGAACCCAAAAAACATCAAAATCCCATAGCCGTCCGAAGGACGGTCTCAAATAACAGCAGCTAATATAGGACTGCATAGTAGAGGCTTAAATTCATGAAATGCCATTGATTCCGTTAAGTTTGGCCGCAACGGGTGGATCTGCGTCGACCGCGACATCGGGGGTGACTATGGGCGTGAGAGGCGAGGCGACCATAGGAGGAGGTGATGCAGGGGCAGCTGCCGGCACCGCTGCGAGCGCAACGAGTGGGGCAGCAGCCACATCCACATCACCACCATCGGCCGGCGGAGACGGGGGCAAGGGCACTGGGGACGGTGAGACGATCGGCGGCGGGGCCAGGGGTGGGGAAACGCCGAATGAGCCCGGTGGGGGCATCGGCATCGG
Organism: Mycena metata; assembly: GCA_029378385.1. Taxonomy (NCBI): domain Eukaryota; kingdom Fungi; phylum Basidiomycota; class Agaricomycetes; order Agaricales; family Mycenaceae; genus Mycena; species Mycena metata. Next base: position 72,435 of record JARKIB010000180.1, on the reverse strand, counting down.
CCCAGGCAGTACTGGGAAGCCCGGGTACGGACCGTACTGCTGCTGCTGCTGCTGAAAACGCGCAGCCTCCATATACATCTTCGCACGACGCTCCCTGCGCTCTGCCCGCAATTCGGCCTTCTCCGCGCGGTCATCGCGCTGTCGCTGAACCCACGCGCTCATCTCCGTGGCCGCTTCGATGGGTTGCTCGCGGTTCAGCAGGAGGTAGCCCTGCAGTTCCGCGGGAGAGAACTCGTAGTCTCGCAATGCGGCGGCAAACTGCTGGGCGAGGATTGAGAGCTCGGAGTCGCTTAGCTTCCGCGGGGCCAACGGTACTGCACCGACGGTACCGGTAGGCGACTGAACGGATTCCGGGCGAGTGAAGTTTAGAGGCGGCGAAAGACGGGGTTGATCATCCAGAGGCGACATTTGCGGCTCAACAAACCCCTCTGAAGTCCCATTTGGAGCAGATCCATCTCCTTCGGAAACTGTTCCTGATTGCCCGCCCACGTCTTCGCTCTCGACAAGCTTCGAAGGGGTCGCAGGTACCTCTTTCTCCATCTCCCCATCCACACCCGACTTTACAGATGACTCCACGATCACGGCCGCCCCATCCACCTCCGCGTCCTGGAATAGCCGCTCAAAGAGCCCCTTCGCCTGCGCACCCGTCGCGAGCGCATACCGGATCCGCCTGTCGATCCGCCCCGGGCGCATCAGTGCGGCGTCTAACCTATCCACATAATTTGTCTGTAAACAAAAGTAAAGTAAAAGTCTCTGTTGGGTCAATGGTGGACGAAGCGTGGCTGCGATACTAACCGTCGCGAAGAAAAGCTTGCCCTCTTCGCTGCCGATCCCATCGATCATATTCAGCAGCCCCGAGAGCGTCACGCCATGTCTCCGGCGGTCCCCGCCTCCACGTGCGCGCCCGCCGCCGTCTTCGTCATCCTCGTCATCTTCATCCCGCGAATGGGTGATGCAATCGATGTCCTCAACGAGCACGATGCTGCGTTTGGGAATCGTCGCGGTGGCGCGTTGCAGGAACGCATCGTCTACGCTACAAACAAGTGGAATTAGCAATGGAATCGGTGAACGGTGATAGAAAAGCTCACAACGCGGAAGAGAGGGAGAACGAGTGGATCTCGAGGTTGAGCTCGCCCGCCTGCAGGAATGGTGTCAATTGCGCGTTGTTCGCTGCACCGGTCTTGCTTACCACTGCGTGGATGGTCGAGCCTGCTCCGCGGTCAGTAAATATCTCCAGTTATGCAAATGGCGAAGGCTGGCGCACTCTTTCCTGTCCCAGGGGGCCCGAAGAGGAGGTAGCCCCTCCGATGGGGGATCCCCGCGCGGTGGTACCATGCCTCGGACGCGAAGAAGCGCTTCGCGTCGCTGATCAGGTCGTCGAGAATCCCGTCTATTTTTTGCGCTCCTGTCAAGATACACTCTTCAGGGGAAGAGGTAGTACGCGGTACCTGGAAGGATAATCGACTCGATCGGTCGGTGTGGCTTGCGCTTCACGTTCCAGAGGAAGCTGCCGCCGAAGCTGGGCTATGAGTGGACAAAGGGAGATTGAGCGATGGCGCGTCCATTGAGCGAGGGGACGCGCTTACCGAGTCTGCGAGGAACACCGTAACATAGGGCTTGATCTTGTGCTGGTACCCGCGATGCGCCTCTTCCACCAGCTCCGAGAGCACCGAGAGGTTCCGCGTGAAGACCCTTTCAGTACCGACATATTAGCAGATATCTCGTGTGGTAGTAGACGACACACGTTAGGAATATTGCCGCAGCCTGCTGCGGTTGCCCGCCCACCCCTTGAATCTGCGCGCGGTAGCGCTGCACCTCCACCCAATAGCCTCTCCAGCGGAAGAGCTGCGGCGACTCATACGTCGGGACGTAGTCGGCCGAGCCAACGATGTCTGGGTCGGCGGACACGGACACGCCATAGACGAGCTTTGAGCTCTTTGAGGTTACACGAAAGTCACGCGCGTTCTCCCAGACGCCGTTTTCCGTCTGCCTTGTTTGTCAGTTCTGCAAGTAGCTGATGGATGGAATCCGATGGATCGCGCACCAAGAAAAGAACGATCCATTCGTACGATGGATCTCCCACCACGAATTCAGCGCCGGTCGAGTACCCTATGTATAGAACAGATTCAGCTGAGAGACCAAAACACTGGTGTGGACGCACGCAATTTCAGCCTCTGGTACAACCACACAAAGGACCTCCGGATCGCGTCGACTACCGCGCCAGCGGCGATGTACTTGAGGCCGTCGATAATATACCCATACGCCCACGTGTGTTGAAGGCGAGGGATGTCCACGAGCTGCATGGACCCCGGAATGCCTTTGATTCCATCCCAGAGCCCACGACGCCGAGGGACCAGCAAATCAAGGGACTGACCGCTGCCATTGTTCATGGTGCGGGAAGCTGTAGGTGACAAGGCCATCAGAGCATGAGCCCTATTTGTATCTCAGCCAAGCGCCGGTCTGCGGTGGCGGTTGGCTTTCTGCCACGGGACTTTTAAGCGCTACAGCTTGAATCGATGAGGAGAAGCGCGATTGAGGCGATTGAGACGAGGGCAGGTGACAGCCATCTCCGAATTTATCACCGCATTTCTCTCATGTTTGTCGAGTTTTCTGCAGGTCGACGCAAGGGTTGTCGGACTCGAGCGACGCTGCGTCGTGAGTCGATGGTGCAAGGGAAGGCAAGCATTTGTCACCAAGCGCTGGACTCGAGTTAGATTGGCTCGACAGAAATTGTTATACATACTTACCGTTTTCAGCGCAAAGCAAGCGCAAAGTGTCCTGCTTTTGTTTTGGCCCGTAGTAGCGAAGCCGCGGCGTGAACACGTCGCGCCCAAAGTCCAACTTCATCGCCCCAAAGTACTTGGAGAAGGAAACCCAAGTGTCCGTGTGGACAGTGCAGAGCCGCGTTGAGAGATCTCGTCGACCTCGGTACTTCGAGGTCGGGACATGGCGGATTGTTTCAAGTGACGCGGTTTGTCAGAAAACTTGCGGCTGCGAGACCAGCGGAATGTGACGAAGCATCACTGGCACCGAACGCAGATGGCATCTCGACCACAGGTTTTCAGCAGCGTGTCCTCTGGAGTCGAAACTATCCAGAAAAGTGAGTATTAGTAATGAAGCACAATTCTCAGTGGCAGAAATCTAGGAACAAGCGCCTGTCGCACCTTCGGAGATCCATGACCCAAAAATTGTAGAGTTCAGCCACAGCTAGGCGACTATTGCTGAAAGTCGCGTCGCGTCCATGAGAGGCGGAATTAAGTCCCAGAAAGGTAGATCTGATTCCTCTTTCGTCGTCGCCTTTCATGATCACGCAGACAGGGGTTGGACAGGGGTCCGTGATTTTTGCCTCTTCCTCCTACTTACCGCGATTTTCAACCCGGTGCTGGAAGGACTTATCATCAATCCCGAATCCTTGTTTCGCAATGGAAAAAAAGGACGGCCGTGGCTTCATCACGGCTATCGCTTTTTGAACTTGCGCATGCGTTTGGGGTCACATCAAAATTCCAAAAGCGACTCGGAACGAATTATGGACTCATATTGTCTCTCCATGTCTGTCTTCCCCTGCGATCGGTCACTCATCTAAATGTCTTTTTAAAGAGTACTCATGGCGAGCGCGACGATGGAATGAATCTAATGAACGAAATGCAACCACATCGTAGTAAGTGACTTGTCCTTCGAATCACAGACAAGCAGGTTGAGGCTCAAGCGCTCAAGGTAAGAGACCAGCTCGTCGTCGGGTACCACAGTATCAGGAATCTTCGTCGCCTACACATGTGAGCCCCGCCAAGGCGAAGTAGCACCTGTGCCCGAGAGCGAACTCAAGATCTGAGACGTATAAACCAGCAACACGCACACGCACGGTTGAACCAACTTTGCGGGATTAGCCGAGAAAAATTCCACGGTTCGAGCACCGCTAAATCTGTTTTCGAACTTTGTCTATTATTTGACGAGGTCGATAGACTGCTGAACGGTTTATGCGCTAAATAAGGCTTGCAGTGTCCCCTCCTATGGGATCGCGTTGGAACGTTTTCGTAATCTCTTTCATCCTTTCCCCGCTCATGGACGACGCGCCCCCTCAGCTGATCCTCTCGGCGCTCATATGGGATGGCTTCCCGACATCATGGATCGCGGGCGACGACGACAAGCATGTTGGGACTTACACCGAGGAGGTGTCCGTCCGCACTGAGTTCAGGGCCATCGAATACGCGCCTGCAGCGCCGGCAAGATTCAAGTACGGCGACGGGAGTCTAAGACGAAAGTAGCGACCTCACAGAAGAGGGCGCAATCTTCGGTGAAAACATACCGCCGCTTCTGCGTATCGCGCTACCCGGACGTCTCCCCTGGCCTGAGCGTTTCTCATCGTCTAACTGGGTGAGGCCGATTTCAGATTCCAATTACACAAATTAACATCGCCAGGTCAACCGCCCACTCAACGGCCCGCCTTTCAAGTTTTACAACATAAACTGGGAAGATGGCTCATGGGAGCCTAGTGCCCTCGATGTTCACTCGGTCAGGTTTACGCCCGACTTGCCTGGGCAGTCCGCAGAGGATGTTGAACCAATCCGAACGTGGGGTGACCCTTGCACTAGACTGGGCTGGCGCGGACCATGGGTGACGACGCTTTTGGAGAAGCAGGATGCGCGTCAACCACTGGGAGATAGAACCGAAATTCTATGGGATTCTATGGGAAAATGGATTCCCACTGGAAGTGGAAGGGTGGGGTGACGAGGTTCGACTAGAGGCGAGTGCTCGACATCCTTTTGTCTCCGCAGCAGAATATCAACGGAATTTTAGTGTATTCGACTACTATTCGTGTTATCGAGTTGACAGATTACGATGATGACTCGCCCTCGAGAAGCATTTCCGACTACGAAGTCCGCGCGACAGTCCTACGTGTTTTAGTCAAGGGCGAGGGGTTTGTCCGTCTTCAACGATCGGTCTAGGGTTTAGGTATACTGGCGCGCCCCTAGTTGAAATCGGTGGTTGAATTCTTTGGCGAGCAACAAATGGTCGTTGTCCACTCGATCCTAAGTTTGTTCCGGAGACCCGAAAAGGCAAGAGCTGGCGCTCCAGGAAGTGATGATGCATGCCAGCAATACGTAGAACAACTTTGCGGGATTAGCCGAAGAATTTCCCACGGTTCATTTCAAGGTCTGTCCTTTCGGTAAATATTTGACGATGGACTGCAGAAGTCGTGAGACAGTTTGAACGGTTTATTTTGAGTGCAGTCTCGACCGAGGATCGCCCACGAGGTTGTATTATATAGCGCGTACATACGGATGTATGTCAACGCGCACGTTCATTTTGGATTTCAGTTCCACATTGACAACGACATCCACCTTGTTAACATCTGTTCGCCATTGGAAATACTATTCTATTTGGCTGCCACTAGTCTCAACCGCTTATTCTTCATCCATCAAAGGCGCCGTTCCTCCTCTCATTCTGCGTGTATGATGTCAGACTTGTGGACAACTGTACCCGCTCTCTCGTAAAAAGAGCTAAAACTCAGTTCCGTAAGTACAGGTTTGGTTTCCTTTTCTTCGAGCCCGATTTAAAACAATGTCCCTTGTCAATGCGGCGACGTGATCAATGTTGAACGCGGGGAATTTTTCATGCGACTTCAAATTTGAGTTTTGCACTCCAAAAATATTCACCCTCAACTCTTGGTCTATTGGAATGGGCCCTGTTTTATCATGTTACCATGCGATTATTTTTTGTCTGGAATATCGAGTCACGTGGCTGGATGTGTTACTTCCCGATTGGGTAACAGCCTGTCGATTCATCACAGCCAAACAAAACCACGTTCTCCCGCAAACCATGCAGACGGTTCTTCAAGATTTGTCAGAAGTGGCGGGAATCTGTGGTCGGGACTCTGCGCGACCGCACGAGAACCTCGTCTCTGGCAGTCGTCTCTTCGACGGACGTCCGCGGGACCCTTCATCAGCTGCGCGCCCGTCCGAGTCCGCTTGAGTTCCCGGATTTCTTTTCGCTGCCGCAAATCTTCCGTCGGCTTTAAGAACTTAAAGAAGAAGGGGATCCGGAAGTACTACACCACTCGTCGGTGATCGCTACAACTTTTTTTTCGAGCGCTGGTCTATCGCGAAACGAAAGCGCGGCCCACCGCAGCAAGCAAGACGAATGTCTAATGTCTATGCAACTGAATTGGTGAATGCCATCCAGGAGAACCTCACCCGCGGCAGCAATAACCACGCGCCTCCGCCGCCTCCGCCGACACACAAGTCCGACGAGGCCGGAAAAGGCGTCCCTGACGATAGCGATGCAGCTTCTAAATCCCAGAAGCACGCAGGTGTCATTGGCCACTCACGGCATTCCTCCGACGCCAACGAAAAAAATGCAAACTCGGCGAACGAGGCCGTGAGACTTACGACACTGGCTGCCGCAGCCTGCCCGAAATTGTACCGGGCCGCCGAGACCATCTCGTGGCGGAGTGGAGGCGCGTCGCGGCCCCGTTTCAGGTGTTTCTACCCGGGTTAGGAAGATTGTCACGGGCGTCCACATCTTTTCCTTCCGAGCACTGAACACTGCCCTCCCTCCCCAACCTCTTCTTCTGATGCGAACGGCGGAAAAACGAGGTCAGGGTCAAGATGCATTCTCCTTGTTCTGCCGTTGCCGCCTAGAGGGCGGAGTAGAACCTTCTGTATGAAGACTTGGCAAGCCGGGCCCAATGCCCATTATTGATCGCTAGAAAGTAGCCAATAATTAATAAATTCTACCAGCCCAATATTCGTCGCTATCCTCTGAATAAACGCATTCTTAGGCCACTTCTCACAGTTTTCTTCGCATCGTAGTTTCAATCCACAGACGATCACGTGAACTCGCTTCGGGAATTTGAGTTACCGCCCGCTACCCGCCATGTCGATTCGTCTTTTTGCCCCTCTTCCTGCATCCACTCTTCCACAAGACTCTCCATGACAGCCCGCATCTCAACCAAGGTCGTTATCCCGCATCCATCAGTACCGGATTGCCCCATTACAGGCATCTTGGAGCAACTTGGCACCGAAAAACCCGCTGTTACTCAAGGTCGAAAGATCGCTCTGGTCTGTTTCGGTTCTTTCCGTGTCGTTGCTGTGTTTGTGGCTTATACAGTGCTTGCGTTTCTATTAGATCCTTCATGGTGCTATGGGGTAAGCGCCGCGCTGCAAAATATATTACAGCGGCACCTTTTAGACGCGTCCTTAGGCACAAGGATTATTTGTTTCAGCGGCGTCTTGCTCAGGTGGGTAGTTATACATCTTACCGGCGCGGTCCCGTTAAGGACCCACTCAGAGACTCCCGCAAGACTCATTCAGATTCGACTTCCGGTATGTCCATTGCTATGCCACCATCCGTTTGGGTACCTAATCCCAACATACCAGCGGTAATCATGAGACACCAGGAACATGGTTAAGCCACTTTGTCGGCCGTAATCCTAATTTTCTCATTCCTGCCTAGGGGCCAAGGTGCCTTTGGCGAAGACGTCAAGGATCTATCTGTGGTCGCCCAGTATCTCAAGAATGTCTACGGATATTCAATCGCGACCGTCGTTGGGCATAGCCGCGGGAGTGTCGTTGCGATGCGCTGGCTCTGTATGGCGCCGCCTGAGGCGCTCGACGTCACGACGTTCGTAAATGCATCGGGCCGATACCGGATGGTACAGTTTCAGAAATAGCGCACCCCGCAGTTTTCAATTAACGCCTTCATTGTACAGGCCAAGGTTCTCGGTCGGTCGTCTCTTAACTGCTCTTCCCCATGGACATTGATCGCTGATTAAATCCTGTGCAGAAAGTGCCGCAGCAAACCTCTGGAGAGAAGGGTTCGCTGCCAACGGGTACTACGATTGGACTACCACCGTGGCTCGGAAACCTGTGACCGTTAGAATGTGTCCCGAGGATCTAGAGCTGTTCTGCAGTTGGGATACATCACTTGTCTGGGACAAGTTCCCAGCAAAAGTTCACGCATTGACGATACACGGGCTATCAGACCAGACAGTTCCCCCGTAAGTGTCAAACACCTACTCTACTTGGGCATAATGCTAACAGATCCCGGCATCTAGTTACGATGCCATTATCTACGCTCGTGCATTAGGTGCTCGGTCTCCGGGGACGCATACCCTGCATATGGTCGAGGGCGCGGATCACAACTTTACTGGGCGGCAGGATCAAGTCGTGGACTACATCCTTGAGTGGTGGGACCTTCATGAGCGCGGAGAATTAAAGTCCTCGGGACTGTGGATGACGGGCGTTCGAGGCAAGCTGTAAACCCATTACATTGTACTTATTTTCGCAATTATAGACCGCTACGTTGTCGCTCAGGGAGCTATAAACTTAATCTTGGGATGAGTCAGACGCAGCTTGCCCTCACTGCGCTCGAGTTGACCGACGTTTCGCCCTGGCGAGCCTCCAAGTTTCACAGCATGGCCCTCGTCCCGACTTGGAAAATGACCATTTCCGTACACTCCTCCGAGAGCGGAGGTACCCACGGTACCTTTTTCGCAGCCACGAGGCCAGAACAAGAAAAGCTGATTAAGAGGTGCGTTTGTGCTGCTACATTCCAGTTGCATGCCGTAACTAATAAATAGATAGCGTTGATTCCGAATCCCAATGGGCTAGTATGATACAGCAATGGTATATGTCCGTTTGTTTCCGTGATCTGCAAGAAGAAAATCGACGCGATCAAGATCAGGATCCCCAAAAAATTATGCCTTCGTCTGGGGTGAAGGCGATGTCGTGTAGTGCAAATATGAGCGCGTGTGTTGGATGGGGGGGGATATTAAATGATGGTTATTAGGTGCGTTGGCCGTCGTCGAGAACGAACGGAGTCGCCGTGCTGAATTATGGTGTAGGCGGGTGTAGGCGTGAATTAACGCGTCGTCGCGTGCTATATGATGCGTCTCGAGTTGTGCAGGCTTTAGAAGAATGTGGGGCCTGTGGATGACGCTCCGCCCTTCACTCCCCCTGAGCCCTGTCCCGACGACGAGGGCTTGGATCCAGATGATGATTGTCCGCTCATTGTGAAAGCGTGAGGATGAGGTATGCAAAGAGAGGAGGGGCGGGATAATGTGGTGGAGAAGACCACAAGACGTGTAGTGGAGGAGTTGGATGACTGGGCTTCAACGGCTGGCCTTTATAACCACGGCCCAGCCTTTTTCGGACGGCATAAGAGAATTCTGACTCAATATAGAATGCCTTGTCACGGTCCCGTCACCCCCGTAAGCATCGCGCCGGTTGACGGTGAGAAGAACGGGGAACGCTGGGATCTTGATATCGGGAGTTTCAATAAAACTGGCATGGAGTTAACGCCTCGCACCGCAACACTGGTAGACACGTCGATTGGAAAAAAAAATACAAGAGACCACCAGGCACCCATATATCGACACAGCCCTCGGCGTCAACTGCTAAAAACGGGAAGTGCCGGGCGTCTGGATACACGGCTGCCTCCACCCTCGGTCAGAAAAATCTTCCGTTTCTTGTTGCAAGGAGTCAAACCGAGATGTACCGCTTCCGAGTCCTTTTTGCAATTCGTAGCCAGTATCATGCTTTAACCCTTGAGATTAGTAATTCGTTGAAAGTAACAATAGCCTCTGAACTCGAAAGCTACGCGGGAACCACTGTCCCCCGGCGTTCATTTAACTCGCAAGTACGCGGAGTAGTCATTCTGCGGAAATATCGGTAATACCTACCGACCGTGGCGATTAGATGGCCTGCGAATCCTCCTGCCACAAGAAGGCGACAATCATAGCATCTTTCAGCGGCTGACGATGAAGGGCTATCATTGGACCAGTCAATTATCTTAAATGAAAACAACGTCACTTCGCAAGAGATTTTTATTTCGCAATGATTGGCGTTCTCAACAGCTTCCCAATCCGGAACGCCGTCTGCGACGCTTATTTTGTTCCAGTGCAGGTCCATCATTACCGCCGAACAAAGATGTGCATATTGGACGGGGTCTGTAGCAGAGATGGTACCTGGAGGACGATGTTATGCATTTTACCAAGATGTGCGACATGCCATGCCCTGCCGCCACCGACTATTTCCGCGTATCCGAGAACCCGTCGAGAGGTGGGGCAGATGTTACCGGCGCCCCAATCGGGACTGGAGAGTTTTCACTCCGCGAATGGAGCGCGAGCCACAATTTCTTCGCTTTTTTGACAGGCGGTAACCAAAAAGATCTACCGATGCGACTGGGCACCACGAAATAAATGCGGAAATGACGGAAATGTTTGGGAAGGGGGCGCATTCAAGATTCCAGTGGCCGCCGGTCAGACAGCTTCCACGACGATGCCGGGGACGATAGCAACTACGGCCCTGGCTCCGATAACACTATGGTCATGGGGTCTTTAACCAACTTCTCAGAGGTATTGACATTTTGCGCCGGTGGATGTACTGCCGAGAAGAGAAACCCCAGGACGGCGATCAAGGCATAATGAGTTCGAAACTAAAGTGAACTCGCCGGCGTCAAAGGAAGTGTCCGTCCAACGCCTCAAGACTACGGCGCGCCAGAGTATCCATTCGCCGTCCCCGCCGCGATGGACGATACATATCATTTTTCTTTGAGGTGGTTCAGGACAGATCTTCGCGCACAGACGCATGGTAATCATCCAGAGCCGTGAGGTTATACAGTTGCCGCACTGGTATACGACGTCTGAGAATCGGAGTGACACGGGCGCCTTGAGAAAAATCGGCGTGCATCAGGTGGGTCCGCATGGGAGCGTGCTCTCGTAGAGGTAGGTCGATGAATGGAGGCCTTTCGCTGACGTTTGAAAGTAAAGTCAATATGCTGAAGCAACCCGGGCCAAGGCGCGCGCCACTCCAGGAAGCGGAACGCCTCAAATGAAGGGCGAATGTTTGCAACGGTAAAATTGGTGGCGTGACGTGCGTTCAACCTTCAAATGCGCTTCATGCGACAACAGCCGCCTTGATATTGATGTGGTACAGAAAGGAATATCAGGTCATGTTTCTTCAATTCACTTCGGCGATAATTTTGCCACTATCAGAATGGTGAGCGGGACGCGGTACCAAAGACGAGATCCATCCATACCTGTTACCGTTCGATTCCATCTCTCGGTGAGCGTGTTGAATATCAGTCCAAGAATAAACCTGGGTACGAGGCATAACAAATCAACGAAACACGAAATAAGCTGCGACGGCGGACCTTGTGAATATATGTTTTGATTGGCCCATTACCCTCTGCGCCCGTGATGTGTTGCAAAACCTCCTTGTTGAAGCTGTGAAAAGAACTTAGTCTCCGCGATTGGCCGAACACACAATGACAACGAACCGAGCGATAAGATCAGACTGGTAAGACGGGGTACGAGAGCGAAGAGTGGAGCCTTGAATACGGAGGCGTTTGTACAAGATCGGAGACAAATTAACAGAGGCCACGGTAGGTCCTAGGAGGAATGGATTAAACATTTACAAGGAGATGATCCTAGACTGCACATACCACTCAAGAGACCCTGCATCGTCATTCTGCCATCAACAGCAAGGGATGCAAGATTTTTCTCGAAGTGAGTTTGACCGCTAGAGAGATTTCATCGGCACAGCTACGAGGTTCAATTTTGAAAGACCGACACGAAATCGATGACAACATCTACGCCTTTATTCTTTGTTACTTCTTTGACCACTTGAGAGAAGTCCTGGCATTGCATTAGGACGGCGCAGTTTAGAAATGAATTTCCGCTTGCCTGAGTCTTGTAATTCGCCGTGTGGGTCGCACCGTTGGGCAAGGAGCGGAGCCAGTCTAGCTTGTCTTCAGTAGACGCCGTGGCGGTAACCGTTCTCCTGCGAATAGTGGGATCGCCGATATTCAACCCGAGGTATGCAAGTTGCTCACGCTCCGTTGAAACGGGCTAGCTGAATCGCAGCAAGACCCACACCTGGCTTCTATCAGACAATGAGACCCATGGAACAAAAATGCGTACCAGAGGCGCCAGCGTGCACAAGAACATCGTCGTTCGGCTTGACCTCGCCGTAAAGAACCATGGCTTGGAATGCTACATGTAGATGTATATTCTTAGCAGACACTCTGTGAAAACAAACCCCGATCCCACCAGTCAGGAAGCATTCCGGTATACTCGCAGCTTCGACCCATGAGAGTCGGGCTGGCTTTTGGACAACATGTGTTTGCAGCACGACGATAAACTCTGCGTATGCGCCCTGAAGAAAATTAGCCGGCAGCGGGATGAACTCAGAAGTGATACATACACCACCCGCGAGGCCCATAACCTCATCGCCGAGCTTCCATTGCAATACATCGGAACCAACACCAGCAATGGTCCCGGAGAACTCTACTCCGAGAATGGTTGAAGATCCCGCAGGGGGCGGATAGTTACCCTCCCGTTGGTGGATATCCATTCGATTGAGACCAAAGGCCTTTATCTGATTTCGATGTCGTATGTGAGATCGTTTGAAAGGTAGTAAATTATGCCTTGCCTTGACGAGAACTTGGTTCGCATTAGGCACCGGGGTTTCTGCTTCTCCAATATACAGATCCTCAGCCGCTCCGGCCTTATTCCTGATCAGAACAGCGCGCATGGTTGAGTGAACTTCAAGTTGGAGGGGGTGAAGAGGTAGTAGTGAAAAGCTCAACGTTCATTGGTTATGAAGCCTTGTAAACCATGACTTAGTAAGTGACCTGCTGACGCTGGCCGGCTTTCTTTTTCCGGGTACTTAGCCGGGCTGCAGCGGAGGTTGATGGAAAGCCGAATTGGAACGTCACTTAATCATTTGATCCAATCAACGGGTTTAAAGTCCGACTGACAGCTCGGCAAAATTTTCATCTTCCTCCTCCCGCCATTTTGTCCCCCAGCTCCCGCAGTCTTAGATGCGATGCTGACTAGGAACATCCATCGTGAGTCCGTTCTTACATTGTGTTGCAAACTTCCACCCTTTCTTCGTGATGATTTCCTGCTATGGTCCGTGTTTCCAAGAAGCGACTAGACACCGCTGCTACAGTATGCAGACAACCCATATAACCTAGCCTTCTGACTCGTCTATCCCTTGTATATCGTCTATCTCCTTTGCTGCTTTACTGATACGATTTTGCTTTTCAGGTCACCTCGATGTCGTTCTGCCAGTGCGTTCCGGCACGTCGAAGTATCCATGTATTTTGTAGTGTCTATCATTGTCATCTGCTCAATAGTTACGAATGATAATGATAATGTCGATACTGGCAAAGCGAAAAATGAGAGGGGGTCCAACGCTCAGCGCGAAGCAGGACTGCTATGGACTTGGTCCGGATCCATATGCGTACACGTTGCAGGGTTCAAGCTATAGAAGGCGAAACAAAATTGAATCGTAGTTCCGCCAAAGCTACACTGCGCAAAATCTCCAAGGAATGATGAATATCTATCAGTAGAAATCTCGTGGTACCGCATTGGAAGAGGCCGAAAGTTGTCTGCTGTTGTGCACCGCCAGTTGACGGTGAGCGACGACACAATCATTATCCCGGTCAGCGTGGCCCTGAAATATATCGAGAACGACCCTGAACAAATAAAGAAAATAAAATGTTAGTTACCAGGCACAACAATCACGGTGAATTGCCCGCGTTTGAACGGCCTGGAATAGCAATCCCGTCGGTGGTGATAGTTACATCGCATCATCGCAGCATCCAAATCGGTCGAAACCAAATTAGGCCCTTCAAAACCCATGTGGAATCTCACAGGTTGCTCCAAGGTGTGCGATGCATCCCGAAATTTATTCCAGAGCACTGATACCGCGGTACGAATCTGCAGGACGGTGTTTTGATATTAAAGAGTCTGATCTGGGTGGAAACACAAGTGCGAGTACGGCAACGTTATGGGAAAAAATATGCGCGGTGTGGATTCGACAGATGCCGAATCTCTGGCTCGCAAATGGGCACTGGGATGAGAGCTCGAGTCTTCAGAAAAGGGTGGTTGAATGGACGTAAAGCGCAAATACAAATCACATTTTTTTGGACGTTACTACGCCGACTGCATAAGCTTTACATCAAGGCCCTCATCCGCCAGAGTGTCCGCCATAGCTTGCATGTTGGGCCCGAAAGCGAACCGGGAGGTGACCACTACTCTTGTCCACCGCGCAACTGCAGACGGTACCGAGCGTAGGGCTGGTTGTGAATCTGTCCACCATCGTGATGCAATCGTCTCCATCAAAGCTTTCTCTGCCTCTGTGTCCATTGCTCGAAAGAACGAGCAGTTGATGATTAGATCGTGTAAGCGCGGCACCAAAGCCTCTTCTCCGTCATGGTATTGAAGAACACGAGGAAAGGCGGTGTCATTTGTTCGCCGTTTGTGGACTTCCAAGTGAGTGAGGGATGGCGTATGAAGTAGCACGGTCCTGAGGTCGGCCGATGTGAGGCGATCTATGAAGAGTTCGAGGTGGGTAACATTCGGTGATCGCAGTTGAAAGGCTGTGACCGTTGGTTCCATCCAGACGGCGTTTATTCCGGGATCTAAACGGAAGGATTCCAATGCGGGAGCAGATAGGCGTTCGAGGAAAGGCGTGAAATATTCACCTGAGCCCAGAAACTCGAAATTCAGAGTGCAGAGGTGCGGCAAGAGGATTATATCCGCTCCCGATGGGGGTAGGGTCGAAAGAGATGGAACGATAAGGGACAGCTGCACGAGTTTTGGGCATTGGACCAGGATGTCAAGAGGATTGAAGCCCGATGCACCCTGCCACACCATGCAGACATCAGTTAGCTGGGCCCAAGGGACATTCAGTGAATTCGGTATGAACCACGCGGTCAATTTCCGCAGACGGGGGGTGACGCCGAAGGATAGTGCCCTCCCCTCTTCCGGATCCCGAGCAAATGGCAGGATCAGCTCTTCGAGATTTTCCAGCCCTCGTTCAGCAAGGCGGCTGAGAAAGGATGAGGGCGGTAGTTTTCGGAGTTTCAATGAACGCCAGCGGGGGGAAATGTTGACCAGTTCCTTCTCCAATGCAGGAAGCGATTCCTCCGTTGGATTCATGGACACAGCAAGGGACAACGGAGCGGAGCGTGCAAGCCACCATCTCAAACCATTAACATGTCGACTATCGTCCCATCCTCTGCCGACATACAGCTCTATAGGTCCAGTCCAAAGTTGCGGCGCGCCATGTGCGATCTCTCTCCACTCGGAGCAGACGTGTGTTACTCGAAAGACGTCCGCAAAGTGCGGAGCTTCCATTCGAATAGTGAGCGTGAAGATTTCGACTAGTAATTCGACTGGGAGGGCGCAGACGGGTGCAATAATGGAGTGAAGGGCGGCGGCAGTCGCCAGCTCGCGGTCGCGCAGTTTGCTACGGGAAGCCAGCTCAGAAGCAAAGGCAGTAGGCTCGAGTTTCGCCCGGTGCGCGTTGAGATGCGCAATTTCGCGATCAATGGAGGCTGCCTTTGAGGCCGAGTCTTCAATAAGCTGTCTTATTTCCAGCTTCGAGCTTAGGCTGGTTCTCGCAATCTGTTCAAGGAGAATCGTGCGCATATCGGAAGTGGCGGCCATGTTACTGGTCTGAACTGTCGGATGCTTAAGTGGTACCCGTTGATCGAGGATATGAGGCTGTTTACCTCAGCTGGCAGTGGGGGCGGGAAGGCGAGCGGCACCAACACTGCCACCAGGATACGATAACGTGACAAAGCCTTAGCAAATAACGCACGTCCAAATTCCAGTATTTGAAGAGGCGGAGATTTGGGTGGATTTATAATGACTTGCGAGTTTAGTATGGTTTAAGTAGCAGAGCGAGGACGAGCACACGTCTGTGCGTCGGGTGGGAATCATTCCCCAAACGCGGCAATTTATCCCACGCAGTCTCTCCATCCACTTTCATTACTGACTCAACGACTCGGATTGCTACTTACTGGTTCGGCCACACCATTCTCTAAACTTCGTCCTGTGCCGCATGTGTCTTATCACTGGGCCTCTGTATGTGGGCTTCCACCCCCTAGTGGTGTCGCAGCGGAATCAAGACTTCTTCGTTATGAATTCCGACAAACGTTATAAGACCCCGGCCTTGGGTACACTAGGAACACTCCTCTTTAATGGCTATCCAAGTAGCCCCGACTTTGTCGACAACTTTTGGGTCATGAGCGGGCCTGCCTTCATCTCCGTGGCGGAGGCTCGCGAACGAGATGGCCTTTACGCTGCATTTCCAGTCGTTCCAAGGTAATTTCGCGTTCCAAAGTAATTTCGCTGTGTTTACGCCTATCCACAGTCCTGGCTAACTCGGACCAGCGCAGATCTCGGCGCACTCGCAGACATCCCGGTGGAGCTGCTCGATGAGATATTTTTGCACATCCAGACCCTCCAAGACATCGCTTTCTTCAGCCTCACCTGCCAGAGACTCTGGGACGTCGGCGCCGAGCACATGAATCGTCGCATAGCCGATATCGCCGCGAAGCACTCATGGGCCGGGGACCGCATCATCTGTGTGGGAAACTTCCTCCGGGACGATGACCTCCCTGAGCGGTGGCTCACCCCAGCGGAGTTGGTTGCGTTCGAGAAAAGTTCTGACCCTTTCAACGGCGTGTCACGTTTCACCCCCAAAGCTCTCTGGAGGTGCTCCTGCATAGAGAGTCCCCGCTGCCTGTTCGACATCAGGCACGAGATATACAAACACATCATGAAGCCGGGCGAAGTAGACACCTTTGTGGGCAAACGCAGAGTCCCATTTGAGCCCTTGTACGAGCTGCGGAACCACGACGCGTACAAGCGCCATCCGGGTTCGATAGGCATCCTCCGCAATCATTCCCAGCGCCAATACGTCCGCCAGTCCGCGCTCCGCGACCTGCAGGATGTGTATGCGGGCTCGCAGGTGCGCATGGCGCACGCGAACCTTGGGGAGCTCATCATAATACGCATATGTTTCTCGAGCGATCCCTCGGTGTCGATAAACTGGGAGGGCGACTTGCATCGTGGAGTGTGGGCTGGGAATCGACTCGATATCATTGACGAGAGATCGGAGTGGTTTCCGGACGAGACGTGGACGGACGTGACAGAGGAGGTGCTTCGTGAATTCGAGGGAATTTGGTGCACACATCATGGGTACGTACGACCGTGACTGACAAGGAGAAAGCGGGTGAACGAGGGCAGACACATTCAATATTTATGTTGAGCCTCTTGTGTACAATACACGTTGGTGCGTCTAAAGTCGGATTCCCCCGCGAAAATCGGGGCTCATCACTCATCTTGGCACCAGGGCAAAGAGTGCTGACGCTGAGGCGGGCGGCGGGCAAGGTCCCCAAAATGCCCCTCTCTTGACTTTCTCCCCCATCGCAATTCCCGATCTGGGAATCACACGCAAATTCGACAATCGTGCACGGCCCCTGACCGCCATACAAGGTCGACGACAAAATTCTTGATGACACATCCACCGATGCCCGCCACCGCTAGCCTCAGTGAAGAGTCTGAGTGGAAAACGGTGCCCGTCCGCCGCCGCGCTGCCCGAGATGACGCCTGGACTTCTGGCTTATGGCCACCGTTAGTTCTCCTGTTATCGGATATCAACATTCATTCTCAATATTTTGTACTTAGGCCGCCCCCTCCAGGGTGGATCGATGATGGAAGCGTCCCACGTCGCCTCGATTACATCTACGGGACCTGGTACACCAACCCATCGCTCCAGTCGCCCTGGTCCACAAATTGGGAGGACTGGCCGGGTCTCGTGTACTATGTGCTTCACGATGGTAAACCCAAGGTCGAGAAGATGTTTAAACAGATCTTCGACGTGGGAACCATCGAGCCCCTTGCATACCTCGAAGGCCATGGCGCAAGCATCTTCTTTTTCAGCGCCGAGGGTCGATATTATCTTTGGAACGACTTCAAGCTCACCGTCCACCGCTTGAACTTTGCGTCGCCCAAAGAGTTTTTGAAGCATGCACTGCAGAACCAGCCACATCAAATGCCGGATGTGGTCGTGCAGACGCGTCGTCCTGGGGCACAGCTAGCGTGGTACTGGAGTTCAAGCGCTGGAGATATCAGAGGCACAGTTCGGAGTCGATGAAATTGTATGGATTTTAGCCCCTTCGTAGACGTATACGTTTCAGCACAGTACTTACTCGTCAACGACTAATTCGACATTTGACCCACTTGATGTAGCTGGTCAAATAGACGCACCTGGTGACTCTTGTCTCTTGCTCTCACCGTATCCACACTTGAGCCTGAGCATTTCTGTTTGTCCTCTTCATCCAATGTTGCATTCAAGTTTAGTTCAACATTGGTGCCGCATTCAAGCTTTATAATACATGCTCTTTAACCGCCCTTGTAAACGTCGAACTTCAGCGCGAAAATCGGGAGCCCAGGGTCCCTACTCATTCATCTTGGCACCAGGGCAAAGAGTGCCGACGCGGAGGCGGGCGGCGGCGAAGGCAAGGCAACGAGTCCCGACGCTGGTGCCGTGAGCGCAGACAACACAGGAACGTTCCTGGACGATGCACGCTGCTCAGGCCGGTTCGAGACGTCGGGGACTGGAGGAGACGCCCTGCGCGATCCCGATCGGCTCCCTGGGCTTCTCTTTGACGTCGCACGACGTGTTGGAGGATTGGGAAGCGCCGGCGCGACCAGACGCTCGATCGGGATGCTTATTGACCGAGGCGCGAGGCCTGGCGGCGGTGCTCTTGCGACATTAGCCTTCTTGGAAACGCAAGACCGTTTGCGCGCCTTGAATCTAATCCTTAGGTCAGTACGAGTCTGGCCACCGCACAGATGCAGACTACTTACCCTTCTTGGCCGTCAGAGTCGTCAGAGTCGTCCGACCCAGGGTCGGTGGAGCGTCGGCGTTTGAGGAACGTACCCTGGTCGAATTTCGTGGCGTTCCCACCGAAGGTCGTATTCTGCCTTACAGGCGGAGGCAGCGTGGGTATAATAATAGGCCCGGGGCCAGGTGCAGGTCGGCGAGAGGCTGGTGGAGATGGCACAGACTTGCGAGGTACTGCTGCCGCTGGCACGGAAGCCGGTGTCGGGCGCGACCTCCATCGAGTTTTCGCCAGGTCAGGAAGATCCCTGTAATTATCATATGATAAGCCTAGCACGAAATGAAAGAATGAAACACACTTACCCCGCCTCAACCGCCTCGGCCAGCTCGTCCGGCGGCACTTCCTCACGCAGGCGCATTTCCACGCGCAGCCCGACGTCCTCCACAGCCTCCTTCCCCGCCGCGCGCGCCACCTCCTTCCAAATGTGCTTCCACCCGCGCCGCTCCACATCCACCTCCGCGCGTATGCACGCATAGTCGTACACGGCCTCCTTGAGCACGGTTTGCGCCTTGGTGTACATGGTGACCGCATACGCCGCCTCGCGCTGTAAGTCCGCGAGCATTGCCACGAGAAAGTCCTTCTGCTCGCCCTCAAACCCCTCCGGCGGGAACACGAACGGCACCGTCTGCGGACCCTCATTCTTGTCCCTCTGCTTCCCTTTCCCCTTCCCCTCCGCCCTTGGATGCTGATAGCGACGCAGATTCTCCTCCTTCCACCGCGCGAGCTCCTCTTTCGCCTCCCCCTCGACCTCGTCGTCGGAATACTCATCCACCGGCTCCCCCAGACGCTCGATCGGGAACGCCCCGACCTCCTCCAAGTCGAGACGCTCCGCGGCGGTGCGGTAGCGCATGTAAAGCACCCCGTCCACGAGCTTCGCCGCGTGCGTCTCGAGTACGGGCGCCGCGGGTGGGTTGCCCCGCCCGCCCCCTGCAGCGAGGACCTTCATAGCGACCTCGCGCATGGCGGAGGCGGAGGAAGGCATCCGCCCGTTCAAGGTGGGGTTACGGGGGACGTTGTAGTGGCGCGCGTAGTCGGAGAGGAATGGCTCAGGGACCTGCATGAGGAGGGGGAAAGGCAGCGCGGTGACGGGGGCGCCCTCTTGATCTGCTTGGTCGTTGGACGGCGTCGTCGTCGTCGTCGTCGCAGTTTCGTCTTCGTCTATGACTGGCATTGTTGCGTAGTTGAGTTGGGGGGTTGTGGGAGAAGGGAATCAAGACCGTCGTCGAGGCCCTTGCTGTATTTAAAGTGGCCATTGCTTTGTGCCACTGATGCGCTTCAAAATACAATGTAAGATCTGCAGCAGGTCAAAGCGCCAATTACCGCATTGGGTCAAGGGTCAACGCGTACCTTGTCGAATCCTTCCTTCGTCGTCCACGACCAACGCAGCACAGCGAAGGGGAGAGCAGGCGATAAAATAATAATTATTTGATCATGGGCACGGCGTGTATATCCGACTACAACTACAGGTAGTTAGGAAACATGCCAGTACCGGTATCGGAACCGAGGCATCGAGCAGAGGAGTGAAATAAGAGGCATCGAGCAGAGGAAAATGAAGTGAAATGAGAGGAAGGAGGGTGGGTAAGCGTCGTCGTGCGCATCCAGGTAGGTAGGTGTGGGAAAATACGTAGGCATATATGGCGGAGAATATATGAGGAGAGAGAAGCAGACCATCAGGGAACCGGTTTCAGAAGGAGACTCGAGTGAGAGAGGGAGGGGGTGTAATACAATAGTAAGATTTTCGAGAGGGAAAGGTTGCGAGGTATCGTCGGCCATCCATAATGTGCGCGCGTTGTTGCTGTCGGGTGGTGAATGCCCTCCGTCCATCTACGGGCTCGTCATCGGCGGGCCCCCCTCAATCCCCATCTTGGTCCTCACAACCTCAAACGTCTTCAACATCTTCCGCCTCGCCCCCAGCGCCGCGACACCCTTGCCCTCCAGCGCCGCCTCGTCCATGACAACCATATCCTGCCACCGCATCCCCTCAAAGTTGGGCGTGTACTTGTGCAGCCGGAGGCTCCGCAGCCACGCGGGAATATCGGCCAACAGCGCAGGGTCTACGTCCTCCTCGCCCTTGGGCATTCCCGCAACCCCCGCACTGTCCCCGCCCCGCGAGCTGGTCGCGCTCTTGGGCGTCCGCGCGGTCGCAGGCCCCCGCATCATCATCCTTCCCATCCCCGCTGACTGCTGCCCCCCGCCGAGCCAGTTCCCGTTCATCCCGGCGTTCGCGCCCATCCCCATCCCCATCCCAAACCCGCCCGCCGCCGCCATCTGCGCCTGCGCCATCTGCGCCGCGAGCAGCTGCGTCTCGGGCGAGATCCCCATCGCCAGCATGTTCATGTTCACCCCGAACGGGTTCAGCCCGCCCATCCCATTCATCCCGGCGCTCCCCATCCCATTAAATCCGCCGCCCATCCCCATCCCCATCATGTTAGTGTTCATGCCACCGCCACGCCCGTCGTTGCTGCGCCCGCCACCGGGGTTCGACCCGTCGTCGCTGCCGCCGAAGCGGTTGTTGGAGGACGTCGCGGAGAGCCCGGGGCTGGTGGCCTGCTGCCAGCCGGGGCGCCCCATGGGGCGGCCGCCGCCCGCGACAAAGTTGCCGTTGTCGTCGTACATGCCGCCGTCGCCTTGCGCCGGGCGCGCGCCGCGGCGGTGGATCGTGGGGTCGCCCATGCGCGGGACGCCGGGGAGCCCGCCACCGACACCACCTGGGGCCTACAGCGAAGTCAAAACTAGTCCTCAAGAAAAAAAGAGGAAACCGACCTTCCACTCCGCCTTTGCGGGCTCCTTCGGCTCCGTCTTTGCAAACATGGGCAACGGGGTCGTGACCATGCTCGCCCAGCTCTCGCTCTGCGCATGCGCCGGCACCGTCGCCTCTTGCTGCTGCTGCTGCTGCACCGGGCGGCCCGTAAACTCGGTGCTCTTCGGCCGGCCCTTGTCCTCGCCGCTAGCACTAGGCGACGGCGCTCTGTTGGCCTCCGCCACCTGCCCAAGCCCGCCGGAGCCCCACGTGTTGCGGTCCCCAGTCGAGGGCATAATCGGCGCGCTGATGCGGTGTGCCGCGTTCGCAGCCTTGAGCTTGGCGCGCTGCTGCGCGAGCGTCGACGCGGCGTCGCCGGGGGTGCCGATGACGCTCGCGGACTCGGGCGAGAGGTAGGCGTGCTGCGCGACGTCGACGAGCGAGTTGCGGTTGGCGCCCGCCGCGGGGGCGGCACCGGACGACTGGTTGAAGTTGCGCGCGGTGGGGGAGGCGGGCAGGCCGGATTTGAGCCCGGGGGACTTGAGCCCTGCGAGCTTGGCCTCCATCTGCGCCTGCATAGAGCCGCCGACAGCGGGGGAGAGAAGGGCGGTCATGGGGTCGGACCGCGCCATCTGCTGGAGGACGGTGATGAAGAAGCGGATTTGGACTTGCGTCGAATGTTGGAGAAGACTGTAAAGAGCGGCTGTGCGCTCTGCTTCTGAGAGAACTTTGAACCCTGGAGAGATAAATGGTGATTAGATTGGCGGCAATAACATAACGAAGAGGGAAGATAAAGGCCTGGCGTCGCTGGCACTTCTCCTAGCGCCGGACGTAGTCGGCAATCTGCGACTAGTGATTCCGTCGATTCTCGCACGCCCTCCGAAAAAATAAAAGCGGCGGACGGGCGGAATTGACGCAGGTGCACGGTACATGCCCCAACCCCTCTACTTCAATTACCGACGACATTCCGGCTTTACCCCAGTGGGCTGCGACGGCTAGGGCGATTTTCGCACCACCGCCGGGCAAAAAAAAAAAAACGCAAAAAGGAGCTAAAACTCACATTGCTCGATGGCACTAAGCTCTTCTTTGAAATTGACGTCCAAGGAGGCAGCAGCCATATCCTCGAGGGTCGCCTCGTAATTTTGAAGGTTCTCGAACCATTGGTCGAGCGCCTCGGCTGACGGGCGGTAGATTCGTGAGTCATCATGATCAGAGAAAGATAGGGAGAAAGCGACAGACCTTCAGGTGTCTGGTACATGCCTGCAGAGCCCACGAGCTCGCTGGTGGGCCTTGCACCGCTGCCGCCGAGACGGGGAGAGCCAGGGGCTAGGGTCGGGGTGCCACGTGCCGACGGCCCAAGGGACTGGCGGGAGTGCTTGCCGTTCTCGGGACCAGGAGACGGACTGGGGCTGGAAGGGGGGCGGAGAGACATTGTGGGAGTAGTAGAAGCTGATTAAAGGTCTTGAATTGGTTTCCAAGTGGAGTGCAATGAAGAGATTTCGTCTTTGGTGGGATAGGGATAGTGTCCGTTCAAGGGAATACTTGTGATTGACCCCGTTCGTAAGGTGAAGGACGTCGAGTCGGTGAGGCCTAACTAGGGCCCTGGGCTAGAAACAACAAGGACAGCGAAACCACACAGAGGTAGTAGCGCTTAAGGCGTTTCTAGACGAGACCAGCGGAGCCTGCCGGTCTAGCTAAAAGCGTCGGGGGAGGCAGCGGGTAGCAGGGCGGCGACGAAGACAACGACGGCGGCGACGAGCAGACACTGGCTCAACGACGTGGAAGAGGTCAAGATGCAAGGTCGGGTCACAGAACTAATATCTGATTGTTCCCGTCACTGTCACAAAGTTTCAACTTGACATCTCAACAGTTGGCGTTCGCCACTGTTTATAGTCTGTGAGTCTCTTTAACCGCGCCGTTCAGTCTTGTCCTTTTTTATTTTCAAGTCCAATTTGTGGCTCAAACATGCCCTCTCTCTCTCTCCTAACCGTTTCACCTATTCTCATCGCACCCCTCAGATTCTGTAAACATCTCTGCTCGTCACTGACGGCTGTTAGACCGCCGATGATTCCCAGCGCGCGTGCTGGCGTTTTCACCCTGGATCCAAGCTAATTTTGGTGTAACAGAGGATCCCGATCCTCACAGGGGTCGTGGAACAAGATGGAAGACCGCTTTTATATTCAAGGTCTAGGCCCTGTTCTTTTCTGGGCTTTGAACGGTAAAAAGATTTGTACCTTCGACTTGTCCAGTAGGTTGGATCGGCCGCCACTTGCGATTCTCCTAGACCGAAATGCGAGAACAATTCAACACTCAGAACTGGAAATCTAACAACTTGTACCCGCAAACGAGATTGCAGCTGCCGTGGCCCTGACGGCCGAAGATCACCGAAGATCAAGTTCACTTCAGTTATATTCGAACGACACCCCATTCTAATCAAGTTCGACTTGGATTCAAACGACGCGCTGCTGCAACGTGCCTGTCCTCTCGCCCTCTAGATCTCTCACAACTCCGACCCCGCTCACAATGCAGTCCATTCAGTTGTCTGGAAGTTACGATGCCGACAGTGCCCAACAACGCGAAAGTAAGCAGTAAACTCATTACATCGTCGCGAAGACTCAGTTTCCTTAGATGAGGTGCGAGCGCCGGCGAGGAGAGGACGAAAAAAATTGCACACATGTCCTCCCTCCCGTTGCTTTTCATCGGTGCCGGTCTGTAAATTTATGTACGCATGATTCTCTCCCGTCGCTAATGAACAGCTTCGGATTTTCTACTCCCTAGCATGTCCCATTTTTCGGGATCTGCCAGTGGACCCCGACGCAAAGTCTTAACTTTCTGAACAAACATAAACTGGGCTACCTGACTCTCAGTATATTCCGATGGCGAAACCCCAGTATAGTCCGGTGGTGCGGAGTGAGCCCATAAATGCCTCCCTGTCAGTTGCTGTCGGGTTCGCTCAAATTGTCTTGCCGTTCAGTTCAACGATGAGCTATGCCCCTGATCCTTTGCGTATTATATCAGGTCGAGTGTGGCCTCGACGTCTCGTACGTATGCTCCCCACTCGACCAGGACGTCAACTCGGTGGTCTGACTCCGCGTAATTATACACAGGTTCGTTCCCCACCATAACAACATTCTCAGCCTGTAATGGCTCCGAGTCTTCGACATACTGTTCTCGTTGCTAACAGTTTTAGCAGGTGCGGGTAACCCCTTCGTACTTATTTTGGAACGCGATGAAAGCACCTTCCCTATCAAGCGAGGCACGAGCTAGAATTGATAGAGCTCTGTCAAGATTAGAGGCTACTTTCCACCAACGCCGCTGCAACCCCGGCCAGCGTCAGCAGGTGCGCTTACTACGTCATTTACGAAGCTATAAAACCAATGAACGTCTGACTTCGCCTTTCACTACCACCTCTTCCCCCGCTCCAACTTGAAGTTCACTCGACCATGCGCGCTGTTCTGATCAGGAATGAGACCGGAGCAGCCGAGGATCTGTATATTGGAGAAGCAGAAACCCCAGTGCCTAATGCGAACCAAGTTCTTGTGAAGGCAAGGCATAATTTACTGCCTTTCAAACGATCTCACATCCGACATCAACATCAGATAAAAGCCTTTGGTCTCAATCGAGCGGACATCCACCAACGGGAGGGTAACTATCCGCCCCCTGCGGGGTCTTCAACAATTCTTGGAGTAGAGTTCTCCGGGACCATTGCTGCCGTTGGCTCCGATGTATCGCAATGGAAGCTCGGCGACGAGGTTATGGGTCTCGCGGGTGGTGTATGTATCACTCCTAAGTTCATCCAGCTGCCGGCTAATTTTCTCCAGGGCGCGTACGCAGAGTTTATCGTCGTGCTGCAAACGCATGTTGTCCAAAAGCCAGCCCAACTCTCATGGGTTGAGGCTGCGAGTATTCCGGAATGCTTCCTTACTGGTGGGATCGGGGTTTGGTGCTACAGAGTGTCTGCTAAGAATATCCATCCGCGTATAGCATTCCAAGCCATGGTTCTTTACGGCGAGGTCAAGCCGAACGACGATGTTCTTATACACGCTGCTGCCTCTGGTATACATTTACGCTCATGGGTCTCATTTTCTGATATAATCCAGGTGTTGGTCTTGCCTCGATCCAGCTAGCCCGTTTCAACGGAGCGTGAGCAACTTGCATACCTCGGGTTAAATATCGGCGATTTCACTATTCGCAGGAGAACGGTTACCGCCACGGCGTCTACTGAAGACAAGCTAGATTGGGTCCGCTCCTTGCCCAACGGCGCGACCCACACGGCGAATTACAAGACTCAGGCAAGGGGAGTTTGATTTCTTGTCCGCGCCGTCCTAATACAATGCCAGGACTTCTCTCAAGTGGTCAAAGAAGTAACGAAGAATAAAGGCGTGGATGTTGTCGTTGATTTCGTGTCAGTGTTTCGAAATTGAACCTCACAGCTGTCGATAATCTTTCTATATTAGCGGGCAAACTCACTTCGAGAAAAATCTTGCATCCCTTGCTGTTGATGGCAGAATGACGATGCTGGCCCTCTTGAGTGGTATGTGCAGTCTAGGATCATCTCCTTGCAAATGTTTAACCTATTCTCCCAGGACCTACCGTGGCCTCTCTCAATTTGTCTCCGATCTTGTACAAACGCCTCCGTATTCAAGGCTCCACTCTTCGCTCTCGCACCCCGTCTTACCAGTCTGATCTTATCGCTCGGTCTGTTGTCATTGTGTGTTCGGCCAGTCGCGGAGACCAAACAATTGCTTTTCACAGTTTCAACAAGGAGGTTTTGCAACACATCACGGGCGCAGAGGGTAATGGGCCAATCAAAACATACATTCACAAGGTCCGCCGTCGCAGCTTATTTCGTGTTTCCTTGCTCTTTTATATCTCGTACCCAGGTGTATTCTTGGACTGATATTCAACAAGCTCACCGAGAGATGGAATCGAACAGTAACAGGTATGGGATGGGTCTCGTCCTGGGTACCGCGTCCCGCTCACCATTCTGATAGCGGGAAAATCATCGCCGAAGTGAATTGAAGAAACATGACCTGATATTTTCTTCTATACCACATTACTGCTATTTGCGGAACTTAGGGCGCGATCTTCCCGGAAAGTGATGTTTTCAGATTGCGGACTCGGCAAACCAGGATCAAAAGCGGTTAACGTTCTTTCATTCTAAGTGCGCAAAGAGCTGTTGGAACGCTTTCCGAAGAAGCCATCAAAAAAGGAAACGCCGGGAGCGAACATTCGCCTCCTATTTCTCCTCTTTGGCTGCTGTCCGAAAGGCCGCCGCGGAAATTAAGGCATATCCCAATTGCAAGTAGCGAGGAACGAGCTCGCAGGTTGAAGTGTCTGTCTAGGAGAGACTAAATTGCAAGCCGTTGTATGTTCGCCGCGGTTTTTTCCTGGGTCGTCAATTTAAAAAAAAAAAAAAACGTTTTCTAGGTTCTGATCCACAACGCGGCCGCTCCTCCGGACAAGCTTCCGTTTACTGTAGATGTTCTTGCAGATGGTGACTGACGTTATTTGCTCATCGTCAGCTTCGCTCTCGTCACCTGCAACCGCGAAATTTCCTTCTCGTTGAATTTGGGTCACGTTATCGCATGCCTCTTACTTCTGCTCTTCTTCCTCGTCTTTTTTCCCCAGCGTCACGGCCGTTGAATCCGAACGGTAAATAACTTCATATTCTCGATCACCGCGTACTAAGCGCTAAGCATCCAGCTGGTCCTGACAGTTCAGTAACATGGCCGCCACCTCGAATTCCGATATGCGGACGATTCTTCTTGAACAGACCGCGAGAGCCAGTCAGAGCTCGAAGCTAGAAATAAAGCAGCTTATTGAAGACTCGAACTCAGAGGCAGCCTCGATTGAACGGAAGATTGCAGATCTTGAAGCACACAGCCCGACTCCTCGAACCCACCGCCTTTGCTTCTGAGCTGGCTTCCCTCAGCAAGCTCCGCGACCGCGAGCTGAGGACTGCCGCGGCACTTCGCTTCATCATCGCGCCCGTCCGTGCCCTTCCGGTCGAATTGCTGATCGAGATCTTCGCGCTTACCATTCGAACGGACGCTGGCGAGATCCCCTCGAGGTCTCCGCACTTTGCAGATGTTTTCCGCGTGACACACGTCTGCTCCGAGTGGCGGGCAATCACACATGGCACTCCGCGATTATGGACTGGACGTATAGTCCTGTATACCCGCAGAGCATGGGACGATAGTCGACATGTTGATGGTTTGAGGTCGTGGCTTGCACGCTCCGCTCCGTTGTCCCTTGCTGTATCCATGAATCCAACGGAGGAATCGCTCCCTTCATTGGAGGAGGAACTGTTCAACATTTCTCCCCGCTGGCGTTCATTGGAACTCGGAGATCTGCCGCCCCCATCTTTTCTCAGCCGCCTTGCTAAACGAGGGCTAGAAAACCTCGAAGGGCTGATCCTGCGATTTCCTCGGGATCCGGAAGAGGGGAGGGCACTATCCTTCGGCGTCACCCCCCGTCTGCGGAAATTGACCGCGTGGTTCATACCGAATTCACTGAATGTCCCTTGGGCCCAGCTAACTGATCTCTACATGGTGTGGCAGGGTGCACCGGGCTTCAATCCTCTTGACATCCTGGCCCACTGTCCAAACCTCGTGCAGTTGTCCCTTATCGTTCCCTTTCTTTCGATTATCTTCCCCGCGAGAGCCGATATAATCGTCTTGCCGCACCTCTGTCAGTGCGCTCTGAATTTCCAGTTTCAGGACAAGGATTATTTCATACCTTTCCTCGAACGCCTATCTGCTCCCGTATTGAAATCTCTCCGTTTAAATCCCGGATTACGCACCGCATGGATGGAACCAACGGCCACAGCCTTTCAACTGCGATCGCCAAATGTTACTCGGCTCGATCTCTTCATAGATTGCCTTACGGCGGCCGACCTCAGGACCGCGCTACTCCATACTCCATCCCTCACTCACCTGGAAGTCCACAAACGGCGAACCAATGACATCGGATTTCCTCGTGTTCTTCAATATCACGACGGACGAGAGGCTTTGGTGCCGCACTTACACGACTTAATTATCAACTACTTACTCCGGGTCGTTGTCCCGACGGAAGAGAGAAATTTGGTGGAGATGATTGCGTCGCGGTGGTGGACAGATTCGCAACTCGCCCTTCGCTCGGTCCCGCCTGCAGTTGTGCGGTGGACAAGACTAAGGATCACGGGGACCTCCCCCGTCGTCTTCGGTCCAAAAACCCGACCTATGGCGAAACATTTGGCCAGTGAGGGCCTTGATGTGGAGATTGTGGAGGAGTAGTGACGTTCCGAAAATCGGAGTTTACATTCTTAATTTAAGTAGCCTTTTTTAACCGCGGTTGCGCTCAGCCGAGTTGAGTTACTCTGTAGGTCAATGCGTTGTCGAGACAACTTCAGCCGGTATTCCTCTAAAAAGTCGATTCAGAGACATTCTCAACACCGATTAACTGGCTCTATTTGCTGAAAGTAATACCTGCCAGGGCCCCGCGCATGCTCGCCGCGGCTGAGCTAGAGATTCGGCCTCACTCTACCTACAGTCAAGTTTACTTCGTGCCCATATTTGGTTCTCCTCTTCGCGGTCAATATTCCATTTCGTTAATCGCATATTCCTCGTCCTCCTCATAATCCTCGTCTTCATCTTCATCTTCGTTCTCGTCCTCTTTTTGAGCCTTAAGGCACACAATTTCTTCCGGTTTTACAAACACTCGGAGAATCGTTGCGCGGACGCTGTATTCAGAAATACCCCGCGAATGAATTGGTTCTTCTAGGTCTTCAAAATCATGCGGGTGCAGCTCGGTCACCGATAGGACCTGAGGATATTCAGTTTCGCCTCGCATGTGTGGCCTAGCCAGATTCACCTGCAAACGAACTTCGACGCCCAAGTTGGATTCTTTTTAGCGTTCACCATGACCTCGATCCTCTCTCCCAGCGACAGACCGCGGTCCTGCTTCTCCAAGAGTGTCGTCACCCAGTTTGCATGCCATCCCAAACCGACCGCAGAACCATCGACGCGGTGTTGATATAGGATGTCCCGCCCAGTGTCAAATTGCTCAGGCACGTCCGGCGAGAACATCACCCCCGGGCCATCCAGATTATGCTCTGGATTAATTAATCCACACCCCCCTTGAGCCCAATCCACCTCGTAAAACATGAACGGCGGACCGCGAAGTGGCCTGTCCTAGAGCCCAAGAACATGAGGAAGATCAAGTGGCGGACAGTAGGAATAGTTACAGATACGGGCTGAAAACGTTCAGGCCATGGGCGGCGTCCCGGAAGACAAATGCGAGTCCATGGTGGCATATTTTCCCCTGCAACGCCGCCGTCATATGCAAGGTAAGCATCCACCACCCCGATCAATGCGTGCCGTGAATAGTCGAAGGTCGTTGGGATAGAAGGGACATATTCGAGAAAGTTCGCATACGTCTGGGCCTTACGGTCCATTAAAATCGACACGGACTTTCTCAGCTCAGCAGTGGTGGCCAAGGCCTCTCGGTAAGTTCCAACGAAGTTTTCGCTACTGGCTTCCCAAGTCGTTGGCTGCCCAGACCAAGTGAGCGCGGATAGAAGCAATTGAGGAGGAGCGGTCAAGGTCATGAGAGTTTGAAGGGAAAAAAAAAACTGATGCGTCGATCATGATGGGCGATCGTGTATCATGTTTGAGTCCGCCAACAACTTTGAACCGAGAATCCGGACATTCGACATATGCTAGGTTGTGTGTGCTTGTCTTCGCTTGGGATTTTCGGTCGATCTGAAATCGAGTCAGGCGATCCTTCGTTATCACCCGTTTTTCTTTCCTTCTACTTTTTTTTCGCTCATGGCACCGTCACAGATTCTCTTGATAATATTCAACACACTGGTAGAACTACTAAGGTACCCTACATGCCTGTCGCTTCAAAGTATTACGGAAAGCTCTCAGGCTGTATCGACACAGAGAAAATTGTGCACGAAACGCTGTTCGGGCTTCTCGGAGACGTTGAATATCGCAATCTCTGGTATGGTGTCTGTTGCGGACCGGTAATCGACCCCGACATTGCCTCATTCGGCGACTCAGTGGTCTGACACTGCGTCGACAGGTTCATTCCCCTGGAGCACCATAACGACATTCTCAGCCTCTTCCTCGTCAGAAGAATATCGGTAAGGGTGTCACTCCATTTCCATTTGGCTTTGGTTAACATTCGCTTTTCCTCCCGTGAATTTCGGGATGGATTTTCTGCACTTGTGTGTGTGCGTATCATTTATGAATTGGCTTAGATTCCTCGGCTCTTTATTCTCTTTGCGCAGTTTTGAACCTTTTAAATTGGAGTAGTCCGGAAAGACTGAATGAAAGTGTCCCGATATTGGCTGAAGGCACGCTTTCTTCGTGAGTCCCAACCTGCGAGCCCCAAGACCCGTATTGTGCTCGACGTGGTTTTCGGCAGGTTTTCGACATGATGTGGTGTAATTCAACCGTGGGAGAAACGTGTTGGTCGGTTTGAATGTCGCAGTTTTTTTTTTGGCTTGTACATCACTGCTAATTCTATGCCTGCTCCCTTGCTGCTCCCGCATGAAATTAACGATAAGGTCGCGCCTCACACCGCTGACCCTGTGAGCTCCGAGTTCCGCCTGTTTTCACTGTATTTGTCCTCCAACTTGTAAGTTGTGAACAGGAAACCGCCGCGAAGCTATGGGCCCTCACGAAAAAGATCACAGGGAAGTCATCCAGCTTCTGATACTGTAGAGATTCCTGCGATTGTTATGTCGGAAAAACCGAATTTGTATGACCAGAAAATATCTGCCCTGACCGGCGCTGATAGGTCGATCAGGCTCCCGGGGGGTTGACCAGGTTGATTAATTCATTATAATGGTCAACCAGCACCTATCAGCCTGACCGACCCTGACCAGCCTGGTAGGGTAACATCAGCTATTGTCAGGAAGGGCCGAGGGAAAGCGAAAAACTATTGCACTTTTTCCTTCGCTACTACTGCTACTGCTTACTACACTTACTAGTGGTTGTTCACTCCTTTACTTACTTTGCTACGTAGTCTATGTATTAAATCCTAATTGTTACTCAGGTCAGTGTTCGAACACACGACCTCTGGGATACGCATAAAAAGGCACTCAGAGACATTAACCACTCAGGCAAGACAACAACACAAGGTACCAAAATGTGTGCAATACATACCGTAGCATATCTCCCTGCTCAGCACTTACATTGCGTGGTCTGGCATTTTCAACTCCAGTCAGTCGTGTTCCTCAAACTCTGTCTGGGAGCTCCGACACAATTTCCGACACAATTTTAGCAGCGCAGATGAAGGTGTTGGGATCCGGAAACCACAATTTTGCGACCTCATTCGATGAATGTGCCTAAAGTCTCGGCAACAGTCATTCATGTCGATGATATGTTGTGTTAAATTTTGGTCGAATCCAATATGGTTCATGGAAAAAATTATTCAGTCTTTGACCTCCATGCCGAACCTCCAGCGGTCCATCTATGTCTTTCCAACGGTTTGACGCAGGGCGCCGGGTTGCCGAGAGCTGCCGAATCGTGATATTTGTGATGCCTCTGTTGAATTGAACAAAGGTAGGGAGTGAATGGTCAACGACCCTCAGGGAAGTTCCATTCAGCACATTGTTCTGTTCATCGAGATTGTCTCATTGAGGTGGGCTCACGAAAATAACATATCTCTGATTTCACTTTGTGATGGCAAATGATGCTGGGGGCGGATTCACAGGCGGTAGATAATGCCAGACAGTTCAGAAAGGAACAGGGGTGCCTCTATATACTGAAAGCCTCAACGTACACGAGCATGCCATGGAGAACCACATTCTGCTGCAAAGGCCGACGACTCGGCACATTTCGGCACATTTTCCGGCACGAGAAGGGTTTCCAAAATAAGGATTAAAGAAACGGGGTTTCTGAATAGAATTATCCATGGCCCATCATAAAATGCAATGATGTTAACATTCCCGACGGTACTTACATGAACATCCTGTTGAATTTCACGAGGCCCGGGCGGCATCACGGTTTGACCGCACTTGATGTTCGAAAAGAGTTGGTGGGAACTCAGGACTTGTTGTGCTGGTTGTCAGATGCAAATAAATACTCTTTCAATAAAGCACATCATCCACAGTCCGCTATTTACATCAGCGCAAGGCAGCCTTTTCGGATGAAACATAGTTTCATCAACGCGATGAATGCAGATATCACACTCTTACGTGTGGACTCGTAGTCCCAAAATAAAAAATTATATGCATTTTGAGTGTGACCAGGGGCTTCCTGACCAGTCCTGACCCTGCCTGACCCTACCTGATATGTCACACCGGGGAGCCTGATAGGTCCTGATCAGTCGGCCAGGCCTGATCAGGCAAATTGGGTTTTTCCGACATAGAGAATGTACGGTTAATACCACCCAAGAATGTCGATTTTTGACGGCTCTTGAGTTCTGAAAGCCGGGGGTTGTTCACTAAAGCAGATGAGTATTCGTGCGTTTTTGAATGGGTACGATGAGTTTCTCGGGCATAATCGAAAGTCGCGCTGGGCTGCCGGACGTGTGTCACCGAGGTTGTCCGATGGTCATGTGACCGCGCCGCGCCGCGGTACGGGGCGACATCCTCTGTAGTGCGAAGAATATACGACGTGGAGGTGCATCTATGCAAAGGATGTAATATCACAAGGTTCGATGAGGTCGGACCGTATCTATTACATTTATTTTTCTTTCTTTCTGGAAATTGTGTTGTAGCAAAAAGCAAAGACTAGTAGTCCATGTCCTCGTCCTCCTCCTCATGATCCCCTGAATCTTCATCAGACCCCTCCGACACCGAATTGTCTACTTTTTGGAGATTCGTGATTTCTTGGGCCTTGACAAACACACGGAGAAGCGTTGCACGAATGTGATAGTCGGAGATGCCTCGGGGAGGTATATCCTCATCCTCCTCGCCGAGCTCACATTCGTCTGGGTCCGCTTCTTCAATTTTGAGGGCCTGCCGGTGTGACGCGTTGAGACTCAAGAAACTTGGGTACCATGTGGAAGGACTCACTTGCAAACGCACTTCGACACCCCAAGTTGCGTTTTCACCACTCTCATTCCACACAATCTCAGTTCTTTCTCCCAGAGGTTGACCTCGGTCTTTTTTGTCTAGCATGGCAGTGGCCCAGTCTTCACGCCAGCCCAAACTCACAGAAGAGTCAGGCTCACGCCCTTCACCCGTCATAGGCTCTGCTTCGCCCGGCTGGGCAGGCAAATCGGGGAAGAAGGTGATGCCGTCGAACATCTTGGGATCCCCATTATCCCAGTCCAGACCGAAAAATTCGAACGGGGGACCGGTCGTTGATCTCCCGAGCTAGAGCGAACCAGAAGTCAGAATCTAAAAATCGTCGCCCGTTGACATGACGCTTACTTCCTTCGAGGAAGAACGATTAAACCGCTCCGGCCAACAGGGGCGACCCGGTAGACAAACGCGAACCCAAGGCGGCATGTCTTCTGCTATAAGGGCACCGTAGTATGTCACCGACGACGACATTGTGCCCGTGTAGGCGCGAAGAGTATAATCGAACGCATTTCTGCCCACCGGAGTGTATTCGAAGGCACCAAAGTCAGGGTTTACTCCCGTGTTCTGGAGTTGGACACTGGCGGATTCGATATAGGATCCGATGGGTTCATAGGCGTAATCGTTCTCAGTTATAGTCTGTGGGTGACCAGACCAAGTGAGCACAGAGAGAAGAATATGGGAGGTGCATCCATGAGTCTCCAGCCCCTGATTGCCCCTGATCAATCGATTCAAGTTGATCAAGGAAACTCAGAGATTGTTCCTCGAATGTTGCCATCAAATGCACTCAGTCGTAGGGCGTAAGTAAAACAGTACAACGTCCAAGATCTAGATTAAACCTCTGCCTGAAATCTGCCTGACGCGTAAAGCCGGCAAACACCTACTTCGCATAATTACGCGGTCGGATTCTGATGGTCATGTGACCGTGACGCGTCTGATGTCAAGACCTGGAAAATGGTACATACATACTCAAGGTTCAGTGGGAAATGTAATACGATAGTGTAGTATACAAATGTCCGGGCATGTAAATTACTGCAATGCAGAGCAAATAAATATGATAATAAGTTGTATGTGATGACAGTGTAGTACATCCAACAAAAGAACCAAGGGAGTGAGAGCAGAGTCTCAGTACGACGGAAGCTCCTCGTCGGGCTCAGCATATTCGGACGTTCGGTCAACAGCCTCATACCCTCGCCGTATCTCCCGAGCAGCACGCGACTCTGCCTCCTTTGCGCGCGCGGCAGGGGTCATCTGCGGCTCTGTCGACGACGCAGCCCCAGCGCCCCTAGACGTCGATTGCTCGGCGTACCCAGAATTGCGGTCGAGATCCTCGTAGCCGAGCCGTATCTGCCGGGCAGCACGCGACTCGGTCGATCTTACACGGGGGACCGGAGTTGATGGTGGGGGTGGGGACGGGAGTGCGCGCGCAGAGGCCGGAGGAGTCGCCAGTGGCGACGCGGGTCGACGACCACTGCGTGCCGAGGCAATACTGGGCGCTGGAGATAGGAATGGGTTCGCGGATCCTGATGGGTCGAGCTCGACGAAAGAGTCATTCGAGGAGACGACAGAGCTTCTCCGCGAGGACGCAGCGATTGAGGGCGCTGGGAGGAACGTGGTGGATGCAGAGGGAGAGGGAGTTGGCGAATAGACCGAGCGCCATTGAGTAGAACGGGCCGTTTGAGGCGTTGTTGGTGCACCCCAGCGAGAGGCGGTAGTAGCAGCGGTAGGTGGAGGGAGGAGGTCAGACGCGCTACCGCGGGCGTACCCATAACTCATATGCGAGTAGGGGCCGGTCGGATCCGAGCTGCGCTCAGTTGGCGCAAGGCTAAGAGCAGACGAATTGCGGCTCGAGGCGGCATCCGAGGCATCAGCAATTATGGCTGGCGTGAAGGGCGCGCGAGGGTCAGCAAACTCCCATGCGCCGTCTGAGCGGCGCGACGCGATGCGCATATTCGTTCCAGGAGTGTGCACTGTTCACAGATATTAACAGACGAAAAAAACCTTAGTATGATATCCTCACCAAAACGTGGGGTCCCCTTTCCTTCCGCGGGCGTAATCATCAGCGCTGCGGGGTGTGTGCGCGAGACAGTTTCGCCGGCCTGGACCTCCTTTCCATTGAATTTCTTCTTGGTCTGACGACGAAAGCGAAGGACGAAGAGCATCAAGGACACCAGCAGGAGGACGGCGACAATGGCGATAATTATCGGCACAATGGGGGTTGATGCTTTTGGGGGCGGAGAGGGACTGGAAGAGGCGAGCTGGACATTAGGCATGGTCGGGTGCCTTTAATATATCGACGCGTTTCCGACTGGAGCGGTTTCGGAGAGCAGTGTAAGAATGATGAATCCCGACAACTGGACGAGTTGTGGCGGCCTGACACACTAGGGTGAAGCGTGTGTCAGAATAAAGAAAGGAGAGTAGAGAAAGAGAACAAAGAGTGAAGTAGAAAGGGAGAAAAACAAATGACAGTAGTGGGAGGAAGAAGGCGCCACAAAAGTGACGTGCACACAAGAAACAAACCCTTAACACTTGAAGTTGATGGATCTGCCACACCCATCTGCGACTGTCCCGGTCCTGGCAGATCGTTTCTCTACAAGGCGGCATTTGGGACACCGTCGCGCAAGTGATAACCATATCGACGCGTCTACAACCAGCGACGGACCAGGACGCGGGTAGGCTGCACACGACGCCGACCAAGCGCTGAGCAGCTGCAGGGCCCACAGTCTGCCGTGAAACAGCGCATGAAACAAGGTACGATAATCGGTTATTATGAGATTCCATGTGGCATGTGGTCCGCGGGTCGAACTCCTCCAGAGTCCAAGGATCCAGTTGAGGTCATTCTTCTGGTCATTCACGACAAGGGAGCTCATGGGGACGTCGCGAGCATGTCAGAGCAAGATTCAAAGAACTCGAGAAACAGGAAACATCACAGGAGGTCGCCGACCTCACCGGTTGATGATCTGGCAAGGGGATCAAAGAAATGCCGCTGATCATGATGATCATACACAGCTTCGGGCGGAGGTTTCGGTAATAAATGGTTTCATTTTAGCTGGACAAGTCGGGAGCAGACTCCCGAGGCTCTGCAGAAATCGGACATGTCGGCATTTTCTGCCAGTGGATTATTATCAGGGTCCGTTCAAGTTTTGGGGGCAGAACGTCCCTGCAGGTCGAATCTGTATGTCAAGAGTTTGAAATTGGCCTCGATGACTAGAAATTGACCTCTCCCGAACAACTCCCGAGGAAGAAATGCAACTCATTCACAAGTAGATTTTGACTATCTTGGGGTCAAGGGAGACTCGTTCTTAATTCATGTGAATTTGGGAATTCATTCGTTGAGTTCGTGCGACAGGCAATCTGCAAGGTGGCTTCAACAGCGTTCGCACAAAGTTAGGTGCAGAGCTCACCCGAGAAAGCACGAATCTTGATCAGGTCCCGAGCCAAATGGGTCGTCGACTGAATCCTCCTTAGCTGCGCGGTCTCGGCTAGTCCTTACCTCGAACTAGTCGAAGTAGTACTCATTGCGCGTCTTCAACCATCTAGGGAGACGGGTTAGATTGATTATCTTGCCCAACAACTTCATACCTGTCCACGTATGTCGCAGCCTTGCTAACGTCAAGGTCAGTGCGCACTAGCTCTCCCGACCACGGAGCTCAGTTCCCGGGCAACCGGGTCCAACGCGAGGTGCAATACCATAACTCTGCTCGACCACGACCCGGGGCAGGAGTCCTGTCCGTACCAACGTCTGCGTTGGTTTGTGCGGCGCTGATGAAGCTGATGAAGCTCTGAGCTCACTGAGTCACTACATATTCAAACCGGGTTAACCATGGCAGCATCAGTCTTGGCGGTACGCGTCAGTTGAACCGACTTACGACAGCTGATTGGCCTTGAACCACTTCAGCGTTAACAGGAATAGTAAGTACTCATTAAAATCGAACTTGACGCTCATAACGTTGACGAGCATCTGCAGAAGAAGGACTTGATTATCACAATGCGAAAAAAGGACAGAGCAAGAGCTGAGAACGTCGACGAGCATCTGCCGAAGTATTCAGCTATAAAGAGGTGAGAAGAAAACAGAGTTAGATTGACAAGACGTATGCTCCACTTTCGAAGGGCATCGAGGCCGACATGTAACCTTGCGAGCAAAAAGCCTTGTCACCTGCGGAAAAACGTCAACATTACAAGGAGCGAGTGGTCCAGATCAAGCTACCAGCGACGGAGGGATGTCGGTCTGCATCGTTGCTTGAGCGTCCCACCCTTGTGTCAGCAGTGACTTGCTGGGCACGATGGCAGGCTAGCCACGAATCAACCTCAGTCTAAAAACATGCGTTCAAATAGCGAATAACCTGGAAATAAAACACCCACATTAAGTATGTCTGGGGCAATTTGCGTTGTAGCGCGCCGAAGACAAAAACTGACTACCGACGCAAGAACGGAGAAACTGCCCGATGAGCGGTGCACCGCCGAGTCGACATACCTCGAACAAAACATCTCGTCGACGCACCTGTACCTCGAAGACGGCGGTAGCTCTTGGGCTTATGTCCGACGGACTCGTGTGCCTGTCGAGGACAGCATAGAAATAACCGTCAATGTGCATCGCTGGAGCCTCAAAGACAGGAATCCCACGGTTCTCCTCGCCGGTTAACGGCGCGCGGCGGTGTTTGTCGTTCAGGAATGGCACGGCGGAAGCACGGGACAAGCAGCGTTAAGCGAAGCGGTGCAGCAGTTCCTGGGAATCGGAGGCCGAGGAATGGTCGGAGTAGTTTGCAGTTAAGAACGCAGAAAGCTGACGCTGTGAGTTGGTGCTTCAAGGAAATGGTGCTCGAAAATTCGTGGTCGAGTTCTTTCTAAAGTCAAAAAAAGTTCATGAAACTGTACATCGCGAGCTCCAAAAAGTCCGACAGTCGAGGAGGCAACACGTGTATCTAGCAAAATAAGACGCCGACAATAACGCCCAGTGTAACGACGATGCCCAGTGTCCGTAGTCTTGGACGTGCCAGCACATCATTTGACTTTTGCGCGCTAGCACTCGGGCTGGGCATGATCTTTTGTGAAGAAATCGAAACCGTCGAACCGGGGGCAGTGACTTTCTCGTTACAGGTGTTCACGATATCTATTCCTTCTCAGCAACAACACATGCAGCCCAGCGAGACTCGGAACGCACCGTCAAGAAGTTCCTGCATGAGCGTCTCCTGCGTCGCATTGACCGCTTGACAATTAAAGCAGTCCTCGATGATCTCAAAGTTGGTGGGCGTGCATTCGCAGTAGATGTAGGTAATGTCGTATATGCCTACATCGTTGCATTCCTGTTCGTTTCCGTCAGCAAAGACCTGTGGATAAGGATTTATTGAAACGGACAGTGGTCATAACATCATAAGCGTCGCATTGGGTTTCGCATTGCGGCAAGACGTGGGTCAGGTTTCCGACGCCTGCATTGACCGCCCAAGTTAGAGATCGGTAGAAATGCACAAAATTTACTCACGAAGTTGGGCAGATACATGGGCTGCGAAAAAGGCTAGTATGGAAAACGCCAGCAGTACGCATCTTGGCACCATTGGGATGTATCGGCCTGGAACGCCGAGGATGGGGGAGAGAGGAGTGTCCAAAGCCATGTAAGTATCAGGGCAAACCAGAATATGGAGACCCAGCGGCCCGAGTATGGGTTATTGTGCTTTGGAAGTGTTACGTGAATATAGTAACTGCGGAGTGTGGGGAATGTCCACAAAGCACCAAGACTGGAGGAGAGATGTAGAGCGAGTTGAAGGAAATGTTTGCTGGTCGTGGAACGCGTTAGAGTCGTTGAAATGGAGGCGCTGAAACCGACATCGTGGTTTGAAGTAGACCCGAAACAAGCCACGTGAGCTGCACGCGCTCCGGAGATGGACAAGCAAGGACAAATTGGTGACGCGTTGAGAAAATTGTGCCGAACCAAGCCGAAATTGTGTCAACGCAAGGGTTGGGTGATCAGCGCCTGCGAAAATATTCATGCTTCGAGGAGGGTCAGAGGGGAGAAAACACGTTTCACCTAGCGGAAAATCTTGTTAAGAGAGGAGCTGGTGATATCGCTTTTTACGTCTAAGCCAATCCAGCTAGTAACGTCGCAGGGCCGCAGCATTCTATCAACGAATTGTTAGAAGCTTGGCTGGTTCGTTGAAGAGGGCCGATTGTTCAGGTCGTTGCTCCAGGTTCGTGGTTGCTGGTATATTCCCTTTCATTGCTCGTGGTTACTGGTATAATATTCTGACCTTTCCACTCCTTTGAGTACGACCGTATCTATCCCACTGAAAGAGATTTCGATATGTTCAACAACCCCGAGAAGCCCGAGACGGATTTACGTCGTAAAAATGATTCAATCACACCTCGTTTTTCTCCTCGGTACCGCTCATTCTTCGCAGGCGCAAAACACAACAAGCTCCGTACGCTGACCACCGAAAACCTTCGTTCCTCTCCAGCTGGGATGAACACTTCCGCGTCCTTGGCTAGTGCGAAGCTGGATGGTGTCGAGCTCAAAACAAGCACTAAAATGGCTGATTATTTCGAGGCCTTGTATGCGGAGGACGCGGATAGCGATGGCGGGAGTTCCATGTGTGGCAAGTGCGGGAAAAAGGACAGTTCTGGGGGATTCAACTGCACCGAGTCAGAGCCTTCTTTTTTGCGTCTCTAATCTCGCTGACTTTTCGATAATCAACTAAGAGATGCATGCGACTCGAATAAGAGCAATGAGGCTGGAAACCCTACCCATCGCCTGCTGAACGCGGTTCAGCCGACTCCGTCCCGTCTGCGTCCACGCCCCGCTCGTATTCCTGCATCCAACCTCTCCGTTCCCCCCTCCAATTCGACCGCCACCACGAAGCCTTCCGTCCGTCAGTGCGCGAACCCTCACTGCAAAACGACGACGGCTGCGGTCTGGTTCAACAATCGCGACACCTCGAGTCCCGGTGGAAAGCTTTGCCGTGCCTGCGGCACCTACCAGAGGAAAAACCACAAGCACCGTCCCCTTTCGCTCATTCAGAAGCATCATAACCGGAGCCCTCGTGCATCCCACTGCGCCAACGTGCATTGTGGTGTCAGTCTCGTTGGGGATCCCATTCGGTTTGACAGTCAGTTGATGCCAGGACAGAAGCTCTGTCACGCCTGTGGCCGGTACGAGAAAAAACATGGCCAGGTGCGGCCGCTCTCAGTGGTTCACCCTGTGCGCACAAAACACGGCCTGCGGGACCTGTAAAGAGAAAATATTGTTGGGCACGGTCAACGCTCAGGCGAGCTCGCTTTCCACAGTTCGAATTTTCTTGACATCCAACTTCGATTGTAATGCAGTACATGAAATGAGAGTAAAATATCTTGAATAAAATAGAAGCTCTGTAGCAGGAGAGGGAGAACAGTCCAAAACAATTGTAGATAAAAGACACAAAGGAGAATTAATGAACTTGGACTCGGACTGGTTGTCGACCGGGAAACCTCGACTCTTCCCGAGAGAAAGAATGCTCATTCAACCAATTATACATTCAAGCCTAGCAATCACTGCATTCACAGGCAGGGAGGCCCTGATGTAGCAGCTCTTTCATAGCGTCCGTGAGCTGTTGATCCAGCATAACAAGTGACCACCGTGCCACAGGAAGTGGAATTGGCGACGACGCGAATTCGTTGTCGGTTCTCCATCGCGACGCGAGCATCCCCACTATAAGACTTGTTGTCAGGGATTCGTGCATGTCTAAAAGTCGGAACTCGTGGAGGAGCGGTACCAGCGGCAGTGTGTCGCGTTTGTAGTGGAGCGCGAGGAGGAAGGTGTCATCAAGGTGATGGCAGTTAATCAACTCCAGGTGAGTTAGGGAGGGTGCGTGGGTAAGTGCGGCGAGGAGGTCGTGAGAGGTCAGAGGGCACGACTTGAGCGAGAGGTGGGTAATGTTGGGCGATCGGAGCAAGAAGGTCGTGAACACTGCCTGCTTCCATAACATCGAGTCGGCCCTGAAAGTGAAGGAGATGCAGCAGTTGTCGAGGATCGGGGCCGACAGAAAATTGAATGAGGGGAGTCGGGCTTTGCTATCGGGGCGGAAAGCGAAGTTGAGAACGCGCAGGGAGGGAAGGGTGACATTGGTTCCGACATCATTTTTGGCGATCAATACCTGAGAGGGTCAGAGTGACGAGATTGGTGCACTGCGCGAGTATATTGAGGGAGACACTCGCGGAGGGGTAGTATGTTAGTCCCAATTCGGTGAGCTGCGCCCAAGGCATGGCGCGGAGTGATGGATCCGCGATCACAGCCAACTTACGAAGGCACGGAGAGTTTCCGAGCAAAGATAAAGCGGGGGCAGTAATGAAACCGCCAACATCGAACGTGTCCAGATCTGCCTCCTCGAGGCTGTCCAGTGTGCAGTCCGTCAATTGCTGGTAGAACATAGGTGGCAAGAAGCCGACGACGTGCAAGATGCCCCAGCGGGGGGCAACACGCAACAATTCCTCCAGTACGGGGGGGAGATGGAGTGCTTCCCCATCCCAGAGGCCCCCGACTCGGAGGTCGGGCTCGGGGGGATCCAGTTCGTCGAGGCCTGTGAGGCTAACGGGCACGGGCAAAGGGTCGGAGTGGGCGAGCCAAGCTCTGATCATGAGACCGTCCGCATCCGGGCCTGTCCCCGATACAATCCAGCCCACATCGACGCAATCCTCCACATCCTGGCCGATGGGATCCTCCACATCCTGGCCGGCGAGAGCCTCGAACGTAACGTGGACGGTCCCAGTCCATAGTTGCGGAGTAGAGAGTGCGATTTGCCGCCATTCCGAGCAGACGTGCGATACCCGATAGGCATCTTGAAAGTGCGTAGGTTTGTACAAGAAATCTGACTCGTCGCGAATTGTGAGCGAGAAAATCTCGGCGAACAGCTCGACCGGGAGGGTGCGAATGGGCGCAACGAGGTGTCGGAGTACAGCGGCCGTGATACGTTCGCGATCGCGCTGCTCGAGGAGGGAGGAAGCGAGTGGTGCCTCGCATTCGACGGATTTCAGCGTGGAATCGTCCTCCATCGGAGCCGCCGCCGACTCTAATTCAGCAATCTTGGATTCCAAAGAGGCCAGCCTGATCTCGGAACCGGCGATGAGCCGCCTGATATCTGCGTCGGTGCGACCCTTGGTTTTCGCAGTCTGCTCTGCGAGAGCTACTCGGATAGACATGGTGCAACGTTCTGAATCCTCAGGCTCGTCAGTAACTTCGGACAAGGAAATTGTTCGACGGCGCCCCTTTACCTTGCCAAGTTAGCTCGTCCACACTTCAAGCCGGCTCAGTGAGACAAGCTGAGCTTGGACTGGAAAGATCTTGGGTAAACTTGCAGCGCAAAATGAGCTGCGATTTGGTCAAGATTTGGTTCAGGTGCCAAAAGCTGTCGGCCGCATCATTTTTGATCGTCTCGATCAAACACTCTTTGCTTCCAACCACCACCCACACACAAAACCCTTTATGGCCCAGGCAACCTCTATTTCTCAATTCCCCTGGCACAAATCCAATCCACGCCGTATCTTTACATGCCAGTGTTCTCGTCCCGGTTCCGCCACGTTTTTAACTTGAAGCGCATCCAACGCCGGCGAAATATGACTCCAAGTGTTGCCCTCCCATTTATTACACCCTTCCTTCGGGGGACAAGATTCCCTCTGTCGCACTTGAATTCTGCCTCGAAAGTAGTCAATCTCGGGAAGACCCAGGCGTGTGGCAGATAAAAGGAGCCGAGGTCGGAGTACTAGTTGCATTCGAGGTTTACTACTCCTCCTCTTTTCATACTGAACTCATCGTAATTGAACGCGGATTTAATAGTTCAAGACCGCCATAAAGGCTGGCTACCGTCACATTGACGGAGGGTGGATCTACCGGGTAGACCGATTTTTCTGTTTATCTTGTTCCGTCGGTCTCATTTGGGTTTATAAACTAGAACGAAGCGCAAGTCGGAAAGGCGTTGAAAAACAGCGGTGTGGCTCGTAAAGACATCTGGCTCACCTCGAAGGCACG
Organism: Mycena metata; assembly: GCA_029378385.1. NCBI lineage: Eukaryota > Fungi > Basidiomycota > Agaricomycetes > Agaricales > Mycenaceae > Mycena > Mycena metata. The sequence goes on along the minus strand of JARKIB010000180.1, from coordinate 28,977 downwards.
CGGATAGGCTAAAGTCTTACACATATTGAGTTGAACCTTTAACCAGCTCTGGAACACCTTCCACGCGCCGGAAGATATGGAGGCCGCCTTGGACAATGACTCGTTGACGAAACTCGGCACGGATTATCTTGACGTTTACCTCATGCACCGGTCGGTAGACTTTTGATCTTTACTCTCGGTTTTATGTTGAAACTTACTTACAGGAAAAACGGAGAGCCATACGACAAGGCGCTTGCCGAAAACCCATACCCGACGTGACAAAAGTTGGAAAAGATGGTTGCAAAAGGCAAAGTGCAAAATATCGGTGTCAGTAAGTTAATTTCTTTCTCTCCTCTCTACGTACTTATCAGAGGCGCTGAACGGATCTTGCACAGCTTTAGCGTGCGCAGGTAAGTTGGAACATCCCATCACCATTAACGCTGTGTACGCTCGATAATACAGACTTGAGAACCTCATCGTGAACCCTCTCAAAATAAGGCCGGCAGTGATCCAAGTATATCTTATTCACCCGCTCAAGTGACGCACCGTCTAATAATCGGGATCCACAGATCGAAATCAACTACTGCTTTCCCCAGCCGGATCTTTTCGAGGTTCGTCAACCAGCCTTCTGCCCAACGGGTAATAAATCTTACCTGCGGCAGTGGCCAAAAGAGCGCAACATATCAGTCGAAGTGTACTCCCCGCTCGGCGGCACCAGTAGAGTCGAGGACACATTCGACGTCCCCGAAATAAAATAAAATTACCAATTAGCTTCGGCGCAAGTTGTGCTCTCGTGGCACGTTCAGCGTGGACTGCGCGCGTTCTGTCTTTTGAGGTTGAACTTTGCGCCCAGAGCGTTGTCCTCCCGAGGAGTGTTACACCCTCGCGCCTCATTGGGAATCTGCAAGATTCGTCAAAACTGTCATGGTTTTCATGTTTGCATCGGAGAAGTTCACTGAAGGCCTCTCTCGCCTGCGTTGTTCGGGGACCTCAAGACAGCCTCGAGACGGCCGCGACCTCGCACGAGCTGCCGTGGTTCAACCCCAGCCAAAACTGGGGTATAGTTTTCGATTTCGATATCTTCCCTTGACTGTTTCAACTTCAAGTTCCCCAATGTATGCACTCGCTCAATGTATATGGTAGAGGATTTTTGTCCGTTTATAATAATTCTTTCTGAAGTGAGTATGTATGTATGTATCTACAAGACTGAATTTCCTCGGCCTTCAAGTTACTCCAAAACGCTGGAGGTCAAGCTTAAGAACTCCGTGGTTTGCCGCTGCCGCCATCATTGAAGGCGTTAAACAATAAAAGAAACTGATGTATGTACCTCCGAATCATGCACTGGTTGGTATGTATGTAGACTTTTAATTCTTGTTGAGAGCCGTTCAAGAAGGAACTTCCCACCTGACGAACGTTGGAGGAATGGTTGCGAGCGGAATATTGATATCGGTGTCAGCAACTTGAAGTTGGTTTCTCTTCTCTCTCTAGCTGAACGAATCTTGCTGTGCGTGCGCCGATAACATTGGATCGGGTTCTGAGCCAACATTGAATTCAACTAATCATATATATTTGGGGCTCAAGCACTACTTAATTATCTCCACAGGGATGCCTTGATGTTCCAACTCTCTTATCGCATCCCTAAAATCCTTCGTGAACTCGCGCCGGGGCGGGGGCGACAGCGTGACCCGCGACCAGCGTGCAGTCGCCGACCCGGCCCTCCATCGCGACGCAAGCATCCCGACGATAATAGGACTTTCGGTTAGGGACTCGGGTATATGTATGAGCCGGAGCACATGGAGGAGTGGGGCCAGGGACGGTGTGTCGACTTTGTAGTGGAGCGCGAGGAGGAAAGTGTTGTCGAGGCAGTGACAGTTGTCGAGCTCCAGGTGAGTTAGGGAGGGTACGTGGGTAAGTGCGGCGAGGAGGTCGTGAGAGGTCAGAGGGCACGAGTGGAGCGAGAGGTGGGTAACATTGGGCGATCGGAGCAAGAAGGTCGTGAACACTGCCTGCTTCCATAACATCGAGCCGGCCCTGGATTTGAAGGACATGCTGCAGGTCTCGAGCATCGGGGCAGACAGAAATTCCAGGAGGGGGAAGAGGTGTGTGTTCCGCTTGGAGTGGACAGTGAGGTGGAGGACACGTAGGCAAGGGAGGGTTACAGAGGTTCCGGGAGGGTCCAGGAGAAAAAGGTGCAAATTTAACTTACGAAGGCGTGGAGAGTTTCCGAGCAAAGACAAAGCGGGGGCAGGATTAGAACCGTCATCGTACGTGCCCAGACATGCCTCCTCGAGGCTGTCCAGTGTGCAGTCCGCCGAGCGCTGGTAGAATATGGGCGGCAAGAAGCCGTAGAGGTGCAGGATGCCCCAGCGCGGAGCAACACGCAACAATTCCTCCAGTACGGGACGGAGATGGAGTGCCTCCCAGCCCGCGAGGACGGACTCGGACAGACCATTGAGGCCCATGAGGATGATGGGCATGGGCAATGGGTCGGAGTGGGCGAGCCAAGCTCTGAGCATGAGACCATCCGCATCTGGGCCCGTCGCCGTTACGGTCCAGCCCGCATTCTGGGCGACGGCATCCTCCACGTCCTCGGCGTCGGGATCCTCCACGTCCTCGACGACGGAATGCTCCACGTCCGGATCCTCCACATCCCGGGTGACAGGATACTCGACCCTAACTGTAACGGGCCCAGTCCATAGCTGCGGAGTAGAGACGGCGATTTGCCGCCATTCCGAGCAGATATGTGATACCCGATAGGCATCCCGGAAGTGCTTTACATCATTGGGAAAAAGCGAGTCCGCGTCGCGAATTGTGAGCGAGAAAATCGCGGCGAGCAGTTCGACTGGTAGGCGGCGGATGGGCGCAAGTGCGGAGGCTGGGATAGGCTCGCGATCGCGCTGCTCGACCAGTTCGGTGATCTTGGATATTTTGGCAGTCTGCTCTGCGAGAGCTACTCGGATAGTAGACATGGCGCGTGCGGCAGTTCTGGATGCCGGTCAGTAACTGGACTTTGGAGCCTTTACTAAAATCAACGACTTGGAAGCAGTCGAAATGAACCCAATGTACCGTATTTCTCGTTGCTGTGGTCCGCTGGTTGTGGTTCACGTTCAAGCCTCGTGGCGCCAAGCATCTGTTGGATATCAATCTAGTCGGAATGTTCCCTGATGGATACCCCGTACTTATATCTGCCCGATTTTCTGCGTGGCCTAGACAGCGGGAATGTTGAACTCTGTAGGAAAAAAGGACCACTTGAGTGGTATGAAAGTAAAGTCTGCCGAATAGCACGGAGTGGGTAGATTCAGACGGAGGGCAAGCATGCAAGTTCAAGCGGGTATTGAGACGCGTCGCCCGGGCGCGTCGTTCAATTCAGGTAGGAGTGGTAATGTGCTTTGAGGAATTATCGTTACACGGAACCGCATTTGAGCGATTTCCGGGAAGCCCGATTGAAGTTTCGTCAGCCAAGGTCAAGGTCAAGTTCGTACGACGCGCGGGGTTGGGGTTGGCCAGCCAGGACGGAGTACCCGAGTCGGTCAAGCGGTTCAGCAGCTTTCGCTGCGCCACAAGGGCATTGTCGAAGGCTAAAGTACTAGTATGCAGGCCTGAGGTAAACATCCGGGCGTCTAAAGCCTCTCGCACCCCACGCGACGAGGTGTAAGCTTCACAGAGCGGGACCACCGGCACATGTACAATTGCGCACTCTTGCGTGCTTGGGCGTTTTTGTCTTGCGTAAGTTGAACTTATCCTGCGAAGCCTTGATGAGGAGTCCGAGTTTCGCGTGGCGTTGAAGCTCGGAGTGGATGCTAGCTGAAGCAGGCGGAAAAAAAAAAAGCTCAGTACATATATAGAAATGAACTTTTGTTGATACGGAAGATACATGAAGAGGAAAACTGTAAACAGAACATACCGTAGTGAGTAAACATAAGCAGCTGAATATTAGAACACTTACAATACTATTAAATCACATGTACGAACAGCCCCTGTGCCCGATATTCGTCCAACTTGGTCTCGAATTCCCGGTCGACTGCTTCGTCGCCGTCCCGCTCAATGTCGATGCGCGACCACCGCGAAACCGTGGGCGGCGCCGGGAAAGCGGCCAGTTGGTCGTCCGTCCACCATCGCGAAGTGATCAGTGCCTCCAGCATATCGTCGTCGACGTCCTCACAGCTATCGTACACCACGAGCGTATGTAGACGCGGGACCAGCGGTACGGGGGCGCGGGGGGAAGCGCACAGCGCTTCGAGGACGATGTCATTGAAGGCATCTCTGCAGCCCGCCAGATGCAATTCCAAGAGGGAGGGAGCGTGACGAAGGATGGTCATGAGGTCGTCCGGGCTGAGCTGCGCGCCGTCGATGCTCAGGTAGTCGATATTGGGGGACCGGAGCTGGAATTGGGTGAACTCCGTGGCCGACCAGGTGAGGTCAAACGCAACGTCGAGGGTCAGCCGTTTCAAGACGGGAAGTGTCAGACACGAAAAGAATGGCACGAAGAACCCGGATGTAAAGGCATCTGGTTGGCAGGTGATAGTGAGTCTTTCCAGCCTCCCGAGAGTGGTCAGTTTGATTCCAGAGAGGTCTGGGAGATCGGCCCACGGCGGCATGTGGAGTTGGGCAGAAACAATGTTGGTGCACTGGAGAAGGCCGTCGAGGCACTCCTGGGGTGTGTCCGCCGTCATGTCGAGCTCCTCGAGGTTGGACCACGGAAGCCTAAGCCGACCGGTTTGTCGGGCGCCGAGATCGAGAGTGCGAAGGTTGTGTGCAAGCGAAAAAGCGGCCAATGGCGCATAGGTCGTGTCTGGGCTTTGCAGCTGTAGATGCTGGAGGTGTTTTAGCGCGTCGGGAGGGACGCAGGAGAATACAGAGAGCAAAGGAAGGTTGAAATTTGCTGCACTCAATCGGTGGGCCGCAGAGAGTAAAACGCCCACCACTGCCGCGGCATCGGCGCCTGGCCGACAGCGAAGGTAGACATCGATAGGCAAAGGCGCAGATCTGTCCACCCACTCCTTCAGCCTGGCTGCATAAGCATCGGTCGGAGTTTTGGCGAGGACAAGGCGCAGCTGGTTGGTCCATAAATCAGGGGTGGTGAACGCCACTCGTCGCCAGTACGCGCAAACGTGGGACAGCTCCTGCACTTTTCGAACCGTGTCGTTGAATTTCCATGTGTGACGATCACAGTGGCGGCGGAAAATTTCCACGAGAAGCTCGGCGGGCAATTTGCGGACTGGAGCAATGGCCGCGCGGAGCCCGGCAATGATTCCGCGCTCGCGGTCGCAAATGCGTTCCAGGTCCCGAATTTGGGATTTGATACGGGCGATGTTGGCCTCGGAAGTATGGATGAGGAATTTCGCGTGGCTTTCGAAGTCCACATTCGAGTCGGACTCGGAGGAAAGCTGGGTGAATCGATCCATGAGCACTACTGCACCATGGGTAAGCCAAGCGATGACCTAGGTGAAGAAAGAACACACCCAATTCAGTTTGTAGCTCGTTTCTTCGATAGGGGAAAAGTACTAAGGCGAAGTCACGCGTGACAATTGGAAGCCTTAGAGTCTGACAGTGACACAAAATGTCAACGTTGCTTCGTCTTAATTTAATATTTCGCCCTCCTCTCCTGCGCGTCCTCTCGTCCTCGGACTCAGCCTCCCTCGGCGGCAAGAAGTCTTCATGGTGGGGACGGTAGCCTTCAAGTCGTTGGCCCAAGCGCCAAAATCGCGCGACGAGCGGATCCGGCCGTTGAGCTGAAGGGCATTGTGGGCGAGGGGAATGTCCTGGTCGTGCCGACGGATGTAGGGGTGGCGGAAGTGGAGGAGCGCGTCGACCGCTTGGTGCAGTCGAATCCGGGGCAGTCGCGGCGTTCGGTAACGCGATGGGGCGGCTCACTGGCGTCGACCATGCTCTCTATTTTTTCGACGCGGTTTCCTCTTCGTTCCTCCCTACCTTCCTCCTCCCTCCCCTCGTCTTCTCGCAATGCGATACTGATTGCATTTGCCTCCCAGGCGATGCTGCACCAACGGGGAGCAACGTCTACCCGTTTCGTTCGCGCGCCCAAACTACGCAACAGCTGCGTTGTCCTCAAGCTACATATGACCGACGCGATTCCACGCAAGACTCGGTCGATTTGCGACCTTCCGCCACTCAACCTCGTCAACGTCCACCACGCGGGCCAACTCCCGCAACTCAGAACCCACCCCGCACAACTAGACCACGCCCGCGCGCATAGACCCTCAATCTCTCCGCGCCAGTACCGACTTCGCTCCCCTAGCTGCCACTACCCCACATGGACTCGACAAGCCCGCTGCGCAATCCCAACGCCGCCGCAGCCACTGGCACCCCGTCCTTCCTTGCGCGCATTAAACAAAGAGCGCATTCGTACCCGAGCCTCAGGCCTCAAGCTTCAAGCCCCGCGCTCATGCCAAGTCCGCGCACCACACTCCGCGCACACGACGAGCGAAACGCGTGTGCCGCGTCCTCAAGCCTCAAAGGTCTCATCAAGCCCGCGCTCATGCGAACTCAGCGCATCCGACGAGCGCAACCCGCGACGCCGACCCTCTACCTCAACTCCTCGTCTTGCCCGCGTCGCTGTCAATCGTACCTTTCTTCCTCGTTCCCTTTCGTCCCCTCCTCCTGACTTGTTTCTTCGCGCCAGTCCCCGCAGGCACGCTACCACCGCCTTGGAACCGGGGAACAATACGCGCCTACGTCCTTCTTTGCAAGTACTTGTAGCCGTTCAGTCAATTCGTACGTTCTACTGCTTCTTTAAAGCCCAACGAACCCCAAGTGGAGAGGGCTCCAAGGCCCGGAGCTCGATATTCGAATCAAAAATACAGTACACCGGCGCTCGGAAGGTATACCACGAGAGATCGGCCGAATCTCTGTAAACATTCTTTAGGATCAACCGGAGTTTAACTGAAGAAAGAAAAAACTTGTACCTATCTTATTACCTGCGGCTGAAGCCCTCGACGTGGGGTAGGCCGTGCACGGACTGCATCGGGCTCGAACTCCCCACACCTCTGGAGAACAGGTAAACAACAAAACGCGCGCGAATAATAATCAAAATCAAATCAAATCAACGCGGCGGGTTGAACTCAAACCAAACTGCCCAACGAATGTATGCGTACCGTTATCGAAAAAAAGTTGTCCAGCTCATGCTTATACTCATTCGGTCGTGGGCAATGAATGCGTTACAGTGGTTTGAGTTTGGACTCGGGCTCAGTCCACCCCAGACGGGGTTGAATTGAGTTTACTTACGGCGGAGTGTCGCCGGGAGACGAGTGAGGGAACAGTATCGTCTGTAAAGGCACATTTAGAAAGGGCCGAGGGGATAAAGAGCTGGACCAACCTGAGTAATAATAAATCCGAGTTGGAGGATGGTTGAAGCGACGGTTCAACTTCGCGATTTGCGCTCGAGATGAATGCCTGAATGAAGGGAACACGAAGCGAATGTAATCTACGGCGAGTGGAATTAACATAGCAGGCATAAATGGACGGAGTGCGATCCTCGAGGCGGGGCGCACTTTCAACATTCAACATAACCGGAGAACGGCCAAGGCTGATCAGGAAGGTAGCTGAAGCCTCAACGGAGTATGCAAGCGACTCATCGGGGTTCCTAGATTGATGATACTATGCCCGTGTTCGGACTAAACGATGGATTGAGGTTTGAACTGCCGACAACGGAAATTAGTGTTGATTCGCAAAACGAGACAACACTCACATCTGGATATTCGGGGAATCACGTAAGAGACTCTGGGACATCTATTAAGGAGGATAGAACCATAATCCGGGCGATGTGAACTTTGGATGAACGAAAATACAAATATTTACAAGGGAGACGACGAGATCAAGGCCGTGGGAACTCGATTAAAATCGTCCGGATTCACGCCGCTGAAGATAGAACGGCTGGGTGTGAATGATGAGGGAATTGAAAGACTAGGGGGAGTGTACTTGAATCGCCTCGTGATATTTGAGCGAATTTGTTGCGAAAACAGCGCATATATCCAGCATTCTGGAGGGTGTGCTCTGAAATGGAGGAATAGTGGTTGAAGGGAGGAATAGAATGAGGGCAATAGAGCGACGTCCGAGGGATGATGTGTGAAAGTCTAGACCCCATTTAAATGTGTTTTGGTTAGAAGTCTGGCAGAAAGTTGAGTGAGTCCTGAGGGAAGGATGGGGTTGAACTGGACGATGTGAAAGAATGCTCCGATCGACGAGTTCAATTTGAATCAGGCAACTTCATCGTCTGCAAAGATACGTTCAGAAAGATACAAAGAAACGAAGACGGACACAAACTGACCTAGGCTAAGGGAAGCACAAGCTGCAGATTGCGCGGGTGGTTGAATATCGTGTTCGTGGCGGTTCAATTTCCGAGTCTGGACGAGGAATAGACGAATGAGCAATAATTCGCTATGAATAGGAGTTTTGATCTCCTAGAGTATGTGGGCACTCTCCGGCGTTCAAATTCAACGATACTTGAAGTCTGGACTCACGAGAACGAGAGATCTGCGTCAGCTCAAGAAATCAAGTGAACCCGAGAGAAAACTCCCACCTGGAATCCAAGAAGATTTCGACCAACGACACAAAACGGTCCAACAGTGGAGAAGCTCTGTGGCACGTACGGCAGGGAACATATGGTCGGGCGCGTCCACACGTCACTCATCCGCCAACACACTGCGCCAACGTGAACTGTGGAAAGAGCATTGTCGGGCAAAAGATTCAGAACCACCACAACATGAGTGATGGGCGGAAGCTCTGTTATGCGTGTGGCCAATACGAGGAAAGACGTGGTAAGGCGCGGCCATTTTCGCTCATAAATTGTCCAACTCGGAGGGCGAAACGGCCATGAACACTATTATAATTACTCGCTCCATCTTGGAAATCTGCACTTGGGCACCTGTAACGAGAATTGTCGCAGAATATCTTGGGATCTGTGACATTGAACCGAGTTCTGAGCACTTTGTAGTTCAAGTAAAAGACAACATTGAATCCCACCAGTCATATATTCAGGGCTCAAGCAATTCATCGGGAATTTCCACGGGGAAGCCTTCACGTGCCAACTCTCTCAAAGCATGCCGAAAATCCTTCGTGAAGAACATCATCGTGTACTGCATCGACAGCACGACCCGCGACCAGCGTGCAGTTGCCGACCCGGCCCTCCATCGCGACGTAAGCATACCCACGATAAGAGTTTCTGTCAAGAGTTCCGACATGTCCTCGAGGTGGAAATCATGCAGAAAGGGGACCAAGGGCGGGGTACCAGCGTCGACGTGGTGGTGGAGCGCGAGAAGAAAGGCGTCGTCGAGGCGGTGGCAGCCTTCGAGCTGCAGGTGAGTCAGGGAGGGTGCGTGGGCGAGGGCGGTGATGAGGTCGCTCGAGGTGAGAGGGCACCAGCGGAGGCAGAGTTCGGTGATATTGGAGGAGCGGAGAAGGAAGGCGGTGAACGCGGCCTGCGTCCATGATATCGAATCGGATAGGAAGGAGATGCTGAGAGTCTCAAGCGCCGGGGCGGACAGAAAATTGAGAAATGGGGAGAGGTGTGTGTTCCGCTCAGAGCGAAGAGTGAGCATGAGGAGGCGTAGGGAAGGGAGGGTTACAGAGGTTCCAGGATCGTCCAGGAGATCCAGCCTCAAAACTAACTTGCGGAGGCGCGGAGAGATGGCGAGCAAAAAGAGAGCGCTCGTGATGTCGTCGTCAGAATAGAGCGGCTCCAGATTTGCCGCCTCAAGGCTGTCCAGCGTGCAGTCCGCTAAGCGCTGGTAGAACATGTGTGGCAAAAAGCCGTCGAGGCAGTGCAAGATGCCCCAGCGCGGGGCAACACGCAACAATTCCTCCAGTACGGGAGGGAGTGTCTCGAGGTTCCCGGGCCAGCGGCCCGCTCGGAGGATGACGGGCACGGGCAGAGGGTCGGAGCGCGCGAACCAAGCTCTGAGACCGTCAACCGTATCTGCCCCCACTTCCTTGACCGTAACGGCGATGGTTCCAGTCCAAAGCTGCGGGGTACAGTGTGCGATTTGCTGCCATTCTGAGCAGACGTGCGACACCCGGTAGGCATCTTGAAAGTGCTTATATTTTTCCAAGAAATCTAACTCCTTGTCGCGAATTGTGAGCAAGAAGATCTCGGCGAGCAGCTCGACTGGAAGGCTGCGAATGGGCGAAACGAGGTGTCGAAGTACAGCGGCTGTGATACGCTCGCGATCGCGCTGCTGGAGGAGGGAGGCAGAGGCAAGTGGTGCCTCGCCCTCGACGGAGCTCGACTTGAAATCTTCAGGCCCATCGTCCTCCATCGGCGCGGCCGCCAACTTTAATTCGGCAATCTTGGAATCCAGAGAGGTCATCCTGAGCTCGGACTCTGCAACAAGCCTCCTGATATCTGCGGCGGTGCGACCCTCTGTTTTCACAGTCTGTTCTGCGAGAGCCGCACGGATGGCCATAGCGCGTCCTGAGGCCTAAATCCTCGTCAGTAAGCTGCGAGATTGGATCCAAAAGTCTTGACCCTTTACCGCCGAAGTAAGTAGTTGCTGCCAACTTTCTGCGGCGCGAGGCTTCGACTAAGCTCGGCGGGTTGCTGAGCTTGAAAGCTTTCAGCAGATATGCTTGGGTCGACTTGAAGCTCAAAGTGAGTGGTGGTTTAGGTCAACCTGAGCCGCATCATTTTGATCCCCTCGGCTATCAACACCCTTTGCTTCCAACCACTACATACTCGGAAAACTCCCCATCGACGAAGCAACCAAATTTTCTTAGCGCAAATTCACCGTATCTGTACATGTCAATTTTTTTCCCGGTTCCGCCACGTTTTTCAGTGCCTCCAACCCTTCCTTCGGGCCTCCATCGCACTCGGTAATTTCTGGCTGTATGCAGCTAGACAGGTAGGTGCTCCATATAGTCTGGGTCGCACGGTTACGATCCCAGATATTCGATTATCTAACCAAACGTCCATATCACTACTCCTCCGGTCCCCAATAATTCAAAGGCGGCCGCCATTATTTTAGTTTCCCTGCGCATACCCAGACCTTCCAGTTATTACCACTTCAGCCGCAGGTCCGTCCTTGCTAAACATCCGCCTCAAGTCATCCACGAGCTCGTTAGGTTTCTCGTACGCAGCGAAATGCCCTCCGCTTTCATGTTCGCTTTCGAAGACGATATTGCCTAGTCGGTGGGACCAGCATAATGAAAGAAGGGGGATGAATAAGGCTCAACCGTTTGGGGATTACTAAGATATCCTTAGAAAAATGAACACATTTTAACAAAGTCAGACTCCCCACGTGAACGTCGAGGCAAACTGGGTTGATCACTTTGCATGGCTGTCTGTATCGAACACCGTTGGAAGACCGGGGTGTGCGGTGAAAGTTCAAGCGAGAAAGCAAAAAAAAAAAAGGTTGAGACCGGTGTGAATGAAGGGACCGGCAAATGAGCCTGGTTGTTTTCACTCATTTCGAACCGTGGGAACTTCGGTTGATGCAGCGATGGCGGTTCAACGTTCAACCCTACATAATGAAATGGGTCACTTATTCCATTCGAACAGAGTACAACGTGTTTTTGGACAATATTTGGCACTTTCGGTTCCAATACAAAACAGAAAGTACATGTACCGAGAGTTGAATAATTTGGACCGATGAAATGGATTCATAACCTCGAATGGTTTCACGGAATAATGGATACCGGTATTGCGTGGCATCCCCCAGTAGATTAATTTGTACTCGACGTTTTTCACAATATTTCAAGGGTCTCGAACAATTCTGGATGAACGATGTCTTGTCCAGCAACTTGGGCCTCAACAATCCGTGAACCTTCACTCAACTTAAGTAACAGAAGAACGGCCGTATATAGTCAGTCACGTTTTATCTACGCCAGCTTCCTGGCTTGACCGTAGCTCAACTGCTTTCTTTGAGTGTAATAACTTGCAGCACCGAACATCTGACACTTCAAGTTTTTCTCACGGTTCAGAAAGGTTGAACTCAGATTTCGAAAACAATATCAAAGCAAGCGGGTCTCGTCGGCTGGAAAGAATACTCAGAGGCAGATGCAACCGAGCAGTGGGTAGGCAAAACGGGAAGTTGTGAATGGGCACGGACGCGTCGTCGTGGGATCCGCGACTCGGAGGCATGATTTGAGTTGTGGAACCACCGGTACGGATCGTACGGTACAGTGGGAGCGCATTATACGAATGCAAAATTGATGGTCTAGGTAACCTGGCCAGGGTTTATGCTGTTCGTTTTGTAAAAAAATAAAACCCACCTCGATTTTGAGTAGAGGGAGAAAAATCCCGAGTTATGAGACCCCACGCACGAGGTTTGACCTAACTTCACTATTCCGAACTCACCGTCTCACGACATTGAACCCACCTCACGATATTGAGCCGTCTCACGATTCTGAAACCACCACCTCATGATTGTGAAACTCCCACCTCACGATATTAAGAGGCCCACCTCACGATTTTGAAACCGCCACCTCACGATTTTGAAGTGACCTCTCACGATTTTGAGGTAACCATCTCACGATTTCGAAACAACTATCTCTTGATTTCGATAAATTGATCCCGAACGTCGCCGGCAGCAACGACGGCGAGTGTTCGGGCATTGCGCGCCGCGGCGAGCAGAGGCATGGTAGGGATGGCGGTGCCGTGTCGGTGGTTGATCAGCGTCCGAATCATCGCACCGTACTGCCGGTGAGTGGCCGTATTTGGCTGTGGCCTGCCGGCACGTTGACAGCATGTTCAAATTTGATGTTCAACTTTGGTTCAACTGAATCAACTCTTTAATTTCTCAGCCACTGCGGTGGTTAGGACTAAATCTTTGGGCATAAACTACCCCACTATCCAGCCCAATTTTACAGTCCCAGTCAAAAGTGAACCCGTATTTATTTTGACTCGCAAAATTTAGACCGAATTGCTTGAACGGTTACAGCCCAGAGGCACTCCCAAGGAGATATATAGGTGGCATTTTGTGTGGGGCAAAATAAAATTGCCTCTTAAGCGCTTGCGAGCAGAAGAAAGGTGTATTAGCTTACAGTTTGTGTGAAAATGACCCAACTTTGCCCCGAGCGTGGCTGAGACTAAAAAGAAAACTGGAAATGAAGGTAGGGTTAAAACTCATGTTTTGGTATTTTAAGTGCCTCAATGTGTGTGGCAATTTTGAGGTTTGAGTTGGGTTTGAATTCACCAAACCAGTGATCACATTCCCCACCTGATTGTTGTCCCGTCCCCTCCCCTCACTTTCCTGCAAATATACTGCGGCTCCTCGGATATATACCATTTCTCCCTCTGACCCTGCAGCTATGCATCATCCAGGCCATCGGATATGTGCACCTAGATTCAGAGTTATACAATGTACATAGTTTTACAACAGGATCACCTGTTTTGTTTACACGACGGGTAACATGTCTAAGCATATGATGAGACAGAAGAGTGAACCGCCGGCCAGGGAGTGGTTGCAGGTTTTGATCTGGGCTACGTGAATGAGCATTTCCGAGCTGCGTGAAAATCAACCAAAATCAATGCACTCGTACAAGGAGGGTAATTCGAATACTTTTCCTTCAGTTTTATCGGAGAAACCACCGGGGAAAAATGAAAGAAACATTCTGGTTGACCCCTTCTATAGACTTCAAGCGGTTAAGCCTTACGAAGGTGCCAAGGAGAGGGGATGCAGAGCATTCGCCAGTTGGCATCACCACCCAGCCAGTCAGTGTACATTTGAATCTATGTTGGGTGAGTGAGTTGGAATTTTAGCGGCTAGACGGGATTGCTTCTTCCGCAAGTGAGACTCTGTTGAGACTTGCGCTATAACTCCGACCTGACGGCGTGTTCCATCCCGCCCGCAAGGGCAAAGAAGAAGGCTTTTTTATGGCCTTACCTAGGGTGCGAGTCAACGAGCAGATGCTGTACTCAAATACAGACAATGGCTGGTCTCTCCTAGACGGACACTTCAACAGGTGATATAGCTCGGTGACAACGCGCAACTTAGAAAGTATTGGATCGAGCCCCAAAGAAAGACTGTGAGCCAGATGTACTATGTAGGTGCGGACAATCTGACAAGGAAGGGATCCAGAATTACAATCCATGGGTTTTCAACTCCCCATCTCTCCGTTTTTGCCTATTCCCAACCCAGGGCGAACACTGTTTGGGCCATTTATAAGCTCAAACGGTGTGCACATACATTTTTACTCCATGAGAATATATTGCAATCCAACCAACTGCAGTAAACTGATGAGAATTTGTGTCTAACCCCACAAAATTACCTTCTCCTGACCCAAAAAGCAGCACTGTCTACAGTTTTTGAAGTATTCCAGGGTTAGAATGGAATTTCGGAGTCACTGTGAGGAATTAAAAAACTTCAAGTTGGTTTTGGGTTCATTGGCTAGCTTCAGGAGGAAATTGCTTTATTGGAGGACTGTTTGCAGGCACCATTTCAGCCAATAAACCGCCAATGGTCACAGGAGCAACAGTGGCTGAGAAGAAGGTTCTAAAAGGTTGAACCCAAATTTGAACATGCCGTCAACATGCCGGCAGGCCGCAGCCAAATACGGCCACTCACCGGCAGTACGGTGCGATGGTCCGGACGCTGATCAACCACCGACACGGTGCCGACGCGACACCGCCGTCCCCGACATACCTCCGCTCGCCGCATCGGGCAATGCCCGCACACTCGTCGTCGTCGCTGCCGGCGACGTTCGGGATCAATTTATCAAAATTGAGAGATAGTCGCCTCAAAATCAAGAGATGGTTGCTAAAGTCGTGAGAGGTCACTTCAAAATCGTGAGGTGGCGGTTCAAATTGTGAGGTGGGTGTCTTAATATATCGTGAGGTGGGGGTTTCAAAATCGTGGGTGGTGTTTCAAAATCGTGAGATAGCTCAATGTCGTGAGGTGGGTTTAATATCGTGAGACGGTGATTTAAGAATATAGTGAAGTTAGGTCAAACCTCGTGCGCGGGGTCTCATAACTCGGGATTTTTCTCCCTCTACTCAAAATCGAGGTGGGTTTTATTTTTTTTACAAAACGAACAGCATAAGGGTTTGATTTCGTTTCACTCGTCGAAAGATCCATTTCATCATATTGAACAACGCCGAAAAGCCCGAGGGAGTTCAACTTGAGGGTGTCGATCACACCTTTCAACTCTCACCGCGCTGCTCAGACCAATAATGTCGGCCCGCCAAAAAGGCAAGATTCTGAGCCCAGCACGGTGCGTTTCCGGGTTTAAATGATTTACGGACGGGGGTTTTTCCATGCACGATAATGACCAAAATCGCGGAAGACTTCCACACTCTGTAAAGGATGGCGGGAAAGGAGACTGATCGGGAGGCCAAGCGTTCGGTCGCTTGCAAAAGGATTAACCGCTCCTCATGCCAGTTCAATCCGGCGGTCGTTCTCCGAGTTTTGGTGGGAGGCTAAAAGTGTTGAACAACACCGACGATGCGACCGCGTGTTTGATTCGATCACCCGAATCATCCTTAAACTGTGTCCGTACGCATCGACTGAAAGCGAAGAACATCGGTATGTTCTCCTTTTCCATGAAGCATGAAATTGCTTGATGAGCTCCTCCTCTTTCAGCCGCGATGTCCACGTCGACGTTGCTTGCGGCACCTGATGACCCTGAACTCAAAATCAGCACCAAAATGGCCGACTACTTCGAGGCCCTGTATGCGGAAGAGGAGAATGACAAAAAGCCGCGCGGGTCGTTGTCAAATGGCCCCCGGGACAGCGGGTCGACGACAGCAAGAGGGATGGAACTTGGCGTCGAGTCGGTGGCTTGTTGTTTTTCATTTTCAACCTACTGACGATGAATCCGACCAAAGGTGCCCGTGCGACGGGATACCCACAGCAGATAATAGCCGTAACCTGGGAGGCCCGCTCTTGACGCGTCCATCCCTTGTACTCTCGGGCGCCTCACCCGCTGAGCTCACCACGGGGCCTCAGACTCTCACGCATCAATGTCAGTGCGCGAACGCGAATTGCGGGAACTTGACAAGCTCGCATGGTCGCCACAATAGCGAGTTCCTCAGCGCGAAGATGTGCGACGCTTGTGGGTACGAGCGGAGACGCCACAATCACCTCCCACCCTCACTTCAAGTTCCTCACATGCATCCGTCAACGCACTGCGCCAACGTGAACTGCGGAAAGAGCATCCTGGGGCAAGCCAAACGGAATAGTGCACTGATTACTGGGGGAAAGTTGTGTCGTGCGTGTGGCAACTACGAGGGGAGACATGGCGAGGCGCGTCCACTCGCGATTGCTCATCCGCCAACGCACTGCGCCAACGCGAACTGTGGCACTAGTATCACTAACAACAAAACGCGGTTTAACAGTATGCTGTTTCCTGGGGGGAAGCTCTGCCGCGCCTGTGGGAACTACGAGGGAAAACACGGTGCGGCGCGCCCACTTTCGCTCATAAATCGTCAAACTCGGCGGGCGAAACGGCTATGAGCGCTACTACTTACTGTTCGCTACATCTCGCAAACCTGCACACCAGAGTGTCGGAGAATACGTAACATTGAATGGGGTTCTGAGCATTCAAGTAAAATAATCCAACATTGAATCCAATCAATCATATATATTCGGAGCTCAAGCAGTCAATACTCCACAGGGATGCCTTGATGTTCCAACTCTGTTATGCCATCCATAAAATCCTTCGTGTGGAACGGACTCAGGTGCGACAGCACGACCCGCGACCAGCGTGCAGTCGCCGACCCGCCGCTCCATCGCGACATAAGCATACTCATGATAAGAGTTTCTGTCAAGACTTCGGATGCGCTGTAGTAGAAGTGGAAATCATGCAGGAGGGGGACTAAGGGTGGTGTCACATTATCGGCGTGGGAGTGGAGGGCGAGGAGGAAAGTGTTGTCGAGGAGGAAACAGCTGTGTAGGTCCAGGTGAGTCAGGGAGGGTGCGTGGGCGAGTGTGGCAATAAGGTCGTTCGAGGTAAGGGGGCACGAGAGGAGCCGGAGGTCGGTGATGTTGGGTGTTCGGAGCAGGAAGGCCGTGAACGCTGATTGCGTCCATGGGCCGTCCGCGAACTTGAAGGAGATGCTGCAGGTCTCGAGCATCGGGGCGGACAGCAAATTAAGTTGTGAGAGTCGTGCTTCCCTCTCGAAGCGGAAAGTGAAGTTGAAAACGCGCAGGGAGGGGAGGGTGACACCGGTTCCGAGGTGATCATTACCGTCGAGCGTTAAAGTAACGAGACTGGTGCACTGCACGAGTATATCAAGGGATAAACTCGCGGAGCCATGTATCAGTTTTAATTCGGTGAGCTGTGCCCAAGGCATACGGAGTGATGGATGCGTGACCACGTTTAATTTACGAAGGCGCGGAGAGTTGCCAACGAAAGACAAAGTGTTCCTGTTGTCGTCAGAATAGTTCGGCGCCAGAATTGCCTCCTCGAGGCTGTCCAGTCTGCAGTCCGCCAAACGCTGGTAGAACATAGGTGGCAAGGAGCCGTCGAGGAACAAGAAGCCCCAGCGCGGAGCAACACGCAACAATTCCTCCAGTAAGGGATGGAATGCATTCCGAGGGCCCGCGAGGATGCCCTCGCGCAGATTCTCGCCCTCGAGGCGAACGGGCACCGGCAATGGGTTGGAGTGGGCGAGCCAAGCTCTGAGCATGAGACCGTCCGCATCTGGGCCTGTCCCCGATACGGTCCAGCGTGTACCCTGGGCGACGGGATAGGCGACAGGCTCAACTTTCACGGGCCCAGTCCATAGCTGCGGAGTAGAGAGTGCAATTTGCTGCCATTCCGAGCAGACATGCGATACCCGATAGGCATCCCGAGTGTGCCAGGTATAATGACTATTCCGGAAACTGTCTGCCTCTTTGTCGATTGTGAGCGAGAAAATCTCGGCGAGCAGTTCGACTGGGAGGCTGCGGATTGGCGAAACGAGGTGTCGGAGTACGGCGGCCGTGATACGCTCGCGATCGCGCTGCTGGAGGAGGGAGGAAGAAGCAAGTGCTGCCTTGCTTTCGGCCAACTCTAACTCGGCGATCTGGGATTCCAAGGAGGCCAGCCTAAGCTCGGACTCTGCAGCGAGCCTCCTGATATCGGCGTCGGTGCGACCCTTGGTTTTCACAGTCTGTTCTGCGAGAGCTGCCCGGATAGACATGAAAACCAATGTGTCGGGTTCTAGATCCAGTGGATGCTCGTCAGTAGGCTTCGAGTTTGAATTTTGAATTTTTTACCGCTTCGAGTTTGCTTCAAAGTGGATCTAGCTGAGCTCGGGGACAAGGTGTTTAGGCTTCTAGAAGTTGAAAAACCTTCGACTTGAGTAGAATTTTGAAGCCCGCGAACAACCCAATATATATATTGTGGTCGTGGTTCACTCTCTAATCGTCATGATGGCAACACGTTCAAGTTGTCCGGGCAACGTGCACTTTCGATCTTGTGACTACTATTATATGGGCAAGGTAGTTAGGAGAAGTAGCTGTATAAAAGGGTCACGCCCATCGTTATGGCTCTGCCATAGAGTAAAACTGTTCATAGAGTGAAAGTTTGGGTTCCGGCGGACCGACCTAGGGCCGTCAAGTTGTACGCGCTCGCTGACGCGCAAAGTGTGAAAATCCCGATGAAATAATATCAAAGCTTGTTTCTCAATTTAACGAAAGCAAAGTACAGACAAAGACAGACAGACAGACTAGTACTAGCAGAGCGACGTTGCGACAAAGTTCTTTATAATTCCTCCTTCTCCCATTATTTTCTCCTCTCGCCTCCTCGTGTTTCTATTTGAACCCTCCCTCCCTCCTCCCTCGACCACATTCGAGCCGCGTACATCATGCACATCCACCCCTACCTCCCCCTGCTACCCCACCCTCTATGGTACAGATTGCGAATTGATACCGATACCGATAATCGAAAACGTAACCGGAAAATGAAACAGAAATAGAGAGGATGCAGACAGAATACGGCCATGGTGTATATGTTCGGTCCATCCTTCGGTCCGTGCAGGCAAAAGGCAGGTGGTCTGCAAAACCGTCAGCCGGCGCAGGGCGGGCGCGGGCACAGGCACAGCGCACTCTCGTGCTACCATAGTCATCCCCTTGTAAAGAGAGAAGGAGCGACTAGCAAATGTGCATCGTACACGGCGCCGCCCTGCTCGACGGGACGGGATGTATAGGCATGCAGTCGACGCACCTAAGCAACGCTACGCCCGCGGAGGGAGGAGGATCACAGCCTGAGCCCCCCCTCTTGCGCGAGCGCCTGCCCCTCGCGCATGTACTCCTCGAAGAGCGCCTTGTAGTCGCGGTGCCAGCGGCTTAGCGCGGGACGGCCCTGCGCGACGTCCGCGGCGGCCCACATGATGCGCAGTGGGTCGATCTGCGAAAGGCGTTGTTAGCGTAACGGTTGTGCAGCGCAACAAGCAGATGTGCGGCTCGAACCCGCGAATTGGACAACGCATCGCGACGCCAAGGCGGGACTCCAACAAGCCCAAACGCCCACGCAAACGACAAAAGCCCAACACGCCGCCAAAACGCAAACGAAATCGCCCACCCACCTCAGGCCCCGTGTCCCCATCCGGACACAGCACATAAAAGTCGCCCTTGGCGACATGCTCGAGCATGTACCGCACCGTCTCCTCCGCAGTCCACGCGCCGGGGGGTTTCTCGCCACCGTCGTGCTGCCCGGTGAGCCCGGTGAAGGTCCAGCCGGGGCTAGAAGGAAGGAGGGAGGTTAGTGTTGCAGTAAGAGGAGGAAGGGAGGGAAGGAGAAAGAGAAAGAAAGGGAAGGATGAGAGACGACGAGCATAAAGCACATCCACGGCAACAATCGCGTTCGCTGCGGCACTGACCCCCTCGCGGCACGAGCACTAAATCACTCGTAAGGATATCGGGCCCACCCAGAAAGTCGGAGTCTTAGACCACTGCAATAATCTCGTTCGCGGCGGTGTCGGCCCCAGCTTCACACGAAACCGCTCCCCAACGCCCCCAGATGCGCCGCCGCAGCACCAGCCGTTTCGCCGATCCAAAGCGATGTTCCCCGCGCAACCACCGATGCGCGGCATCCCACCCACTCCATCAACCCATTCGAGCCCGTACTGTTCGCTCGCGTCTGCTCCCCTTCTCCTCGAACTCAGACCACGAATGGGTCCGTAGGTCGCTCAATCGCGACACCGCGCCGTTGCAGCCATCCCTCCCACATCCCATCCCTCCCCCCCAAAAAAACTCGCACCCCCCCTTCAAGAAAAACCCCAAACCGCACTCACACAAACAAATGCGCCGTCACCCCCCCTCCCCCGCCATGCCCGCCATTCCTTTCGCGCAACTGGTGCGCGAGCCCCTCGGTGAGCGACTTTACGGCGGCCTTGGAGGCGTTGTAGGCGGTGTTGCCGCTGGAAACAAAAAAAGGGGGGGTGAGTAATTGGGGGAGGAGGAGGGGAGGAGGAGGAGGAAGGAGGAGGGAAGGGGGAGGAGGAGGAGGGTAAAGGGTATAAAGCAGAGAGCGTCGTACTAAATTGATATAAAAACGGGATAGAGGGATAAAATGGGAATGGAACAAAAACTGGAATGAAAGGAAAGGACGGGGGGTGAAAACGCGGGACGGGGAAGCAAGAAGGAAGGAGGAAATGCGTACGCACGGCGGGTTCGTGATCCCCTGCTTGCTCCCCGTGTTGATCACCATCGCGGGGTTTTCTTGGTGGAGCATCGCCTGGTAGTTATGATGGAGTCAATATCACATTGCGAGAAGGAGGAGGGGAGGGAGGAAGGGGGGAGAAGGAGGAAGAAGGCGAGAGGAGAAGGAGAGGAAACCCCTTCGGGCGCGTCGAAAAAAATAGATAGATACACAATCGTATCGAGCCGCCCCATCGTGTTACCGAGGCCGCGACTAGTCGAAGGCGCGACTTGACTGTAACGCGCGCGATGACGAGGAACAATCCTCCCGCTGTGTATCTGGCATCTCCGCACCCAGCACAGCACACGTCGTCACGTACGTCCCCTCCCCTCGCTTTGACGAAGCGCCTCGCACGCCTCGCCCGACGGGAAGAACATGGACACCCCGCACGCCATATTCGCATTCGTCCTCGCCGAGCGCCACGCCCACCACTCGCCAAAACAGAAAGAAAAGGCAGCACCCTGGCACTCGCACTCACAGGGGCGCGCCGACGCATATTGTTTTTCGACGCACCCCACCTACCACCTCCCGACAACGGAACCGAGAATACTCGTACCCGTACCCGTACACCCCGACGCGCTCCCCGATTTCCGCGATGCCGAGACGGTGCACGCACCCCGAACCCGCGCACGCAGACACCGACGAGCGCGCTCCCCGACGCGCCTTGCGCCTTGCATCCAAGAGGAAACAAAGAATGAAGTCCCCGCCTCCGACGCCCCGACGCCTTGACGCGCGACGCGCCAGTGAGGTATACGATACACATACCCCGCCGCCGCGCCTCGCGCTCGACATACCCCATCGACTTGTAACAAGCGCGCGCGCGATCGTACCCGTACCCGACCCAGGCCACGGGCGTTTCCAAGTACGATCGGAGAATCCCGCATCCCCATGGCACGCTTCCCAGACTCGCAGACTCCCACCGCCCGGGAGAGAATGTGGGTTGGGTTGGGTTGCAATTGAATTGGGTGCGCGCGACCTCGCATCGCCCGGAGGGGATGTGGGTCTGGGTAAGTCCCGGGAATCCGAATGGTGGTGCGGGTGTGCAAGGAAGGCGGGAGGAGGGAACGTTTTTAAAATAAACGTCCGTGGGGTCGTGGGTTTGATTTGGGGTCGCGTGCGCAGCTCCTCCACAAAAAACGCAGGCAAAGATGCGCCCTCTTCAGGGAGAAAAAAATGTTCGTCTCCTTGAGAAAGATAATGGCCGCCCCCCCAAAAAAATAACGAGAATACAGAGTCTTCGATACGAGATACGAATATCTCGTATCGCATATCGCCGACAGGCTGCGGCGTATCGCGACCAGCGTATCGGAGAGGGGTAAAGAAAGAAAGTGACGAGAGATACGCAATAACGCAAGGGATAACGCGATGTGTGCGAGTATTCGCCGATATCGCGTATCGTGCAGGGGCCCAGGGGAGAGGAGATAGGGATAACGGGGGCGCCAAGCACGACTAGTCGCGCGCGCGCCCAGCGCGAAAGAAACCAGAGAGTAGAGACCCCAAAAAAGAGAAGACCGCGAAATAAACGCGACAGAGGAAGGCACGTACGGGTACGAAAACCTGCTGCACGTTGACGACGCCAAAGAGGTTGACGGCGAACACGTCGTGCCACGCATCGAGCCCGTCCCAGGACTTGCCTGCGCCTACAACCTCTCGTCAGCCTCAAGCAAATAAAGGCAGCACTCGACCCACCGCCGCCATTCACGCCCGCATTATTCATCAACACGCCCACCTCGCTCCACGCCTCATACACGCGCTCCCTTAGTCTCTCCACCTCGCTCACCACCCTCACATCCGTCGGCACGACCAGGACGTTCCCCTCGCCCACAATCTCCTCCAACTCGGCGGCGAGGGCCTCGAGGGCGGGGAGGGTGGACGGGAGGTCTGCGAGGGCGATCTTCATGTGGTGGAGGGAGGCGAGGAGGCGGGCGGCGGCGGCGCCGATGCCGGAAGCGGCGCCTGTGATGACGGCGACGCGGCCGGGGTGGAGGACGGGGTGGGTGTCGGCGGGGTCGAGGGCGCCCGAGGGGGAGAACGAGGCGGAGCCGGAGAGGGCGCTGTGCATGTTGAGTACAAGTGGAGAGGGTTACGGTGTACGCACGGGCGTCCTGGGGAGGGGCCGCGCGAACGGGGCGAGGTTGGAGTTGGTAGCATTTCAAGTTGAGTTTCCTGAGTCCTTTTCGTTTTGTTTTCTTGTGGGCGATCGTAGTTTTGCTTTTGAGAACGAGAAAGTAGCAGATGGAAACGAGGTGACGTCACGGATCAAACACCCTGATCGCCGCTCGTCGCGCGATTTTGGCCCTTGGTCAACACTGTTCCCATCCCTGAACTCTTCTTGCCAGCGAGGGCGGCTGAGCTTGCTGGTGCCCGCGGAGGCGGATGCACAGGCAAGGGTGGTAGGGAGCGGAAGCAAAACAAAGCAGCGTTGACACTTTGTGTCAAAGCTTGTCGGGACCGACGCGTACGACTGTCCTGGCCTCGTGCGGCGAGGAAAGCGCGCCCGGGCCGGGAAAACAAGACGACATGTTACACGCAAAGCGGGCAAGAGTGCGTAATTGTGGTCTCACTCTGTGAAGCTTTCACCTCGTCGCGTGGGGTGCGAGGCTTTAGACGCCCGCATGTTTACCTCAGGCCTGCATATTAGTACTTTAGCCTGCGACGATGCCCTCGTGGCTCGCAGCGAAAGCCAACCGTTACCGACTCGGGTACTCCGTCCTTGCTGGCCAACCCCAACCCCGCGCGTTGTACGAACTTGACCTTGGCTGACGAAACTTCAATCGAGCTTCCCGAATCGCCCCATGCGATTCCGTTCAAACATAATTCCTCAAAGCACATTACCACTCCCATCTGAATTCAACGACGCGCCCATAATACTATGGCCAGGCCCGCTGGAGCTTGCCTGCCCTCTCTGAATTTTTTCTACAGTTCAACATTCAAGTAGGCCACACAGAAAATCGGGCAGATACAAGTACGGGGTCCATCAGGGAACATTCCGACTAGATTGACATCGAACAGGTGCTCGGCGCCACGAGGCTTGAACGTGAACCACAACCAGCGAACCACAGCGACGAGAAATACGGTACATTGGGATCATTTCGATTGCTTTCAAGCTGTTGCTTTTAGTAAAGGCTCCACAATCCAGTCCTGAAGACTGACCAGCATCCAGAACTCGCCGCACGCGCCATGTCTACTATCCGGGCAGCTCTCGCAGAACAGACTGCGAAAACCAAGGGTCGCAGCGACGCCGATATCAGGAAGCTCGCTGCAGAATCCGAGCTCAGGCTGGCCTCCCTGGAATCCAAAATTGCTGAATTGATCGAGCAGCGCGAGCGCGAGCGTATCACGGCCGTCATACTCCGACACCTCGTTGCGCCCATCCGCAGCCTCCCAGTCGAACTGCTGGCCGAGATCTTCTTGCTCACAATTCACCACAAGGAGTCGGATTTTTTGGGCACACTTGGCGATGAGGAGTCGGATTTCTTGAACAAACCTTGGCACTTTCGAGATGCCTATCGGGTATCGCACGTCTGCTCGGAGTGGCTGCAAATCACACTCTCTACTCCGCAACTATGGACTGGGCACGTCCGCGTTGTGCACAGGGATACGGGAGCAGATGCAGATGGCCTCAGAGCTTGGCTTGCCCGCTCCGAACCTCTGCACGTGCCCGTTGTCCTCACGGGCGTTTGGGATGTGGAAGCGGTCCGTCTTCCTCCCGTACTGGAAGAATTGCTGCGTGTTGCTCCCCGCTGGGGCTTCTTGTGCATCGACAGCTTCTTACCACCTTTACTCTACCAGCGCTTGGCGGACTGCACACTGGACAGCCTCGAGGAGGTAGTTCTGAGGACGATCGATACTGACGGTCTCATGACTGCCCCCCATTTGTCTTTCCTCGGAAACTCTCCGCGCCTTCGTAAGTTGAATGTATTCGCGGATCCATCACTCGCTTTGCCTTGGGCGCAGCTCACCGAATTGACACTGGCATACGGTGACTCCGCGAGTGTATCCCTCAATATAGTCGCGCAGTATACCAATCTCGCTACTTTGACGCTCGACGGTGATGATGTCCTGGATGATACCGGAACCCAAGTCACCCTTCCCTCCCTGCGTGTTCTCAACTGCACTTTCCACTCTGGAAGGGAAGCACAACTCTCCTCACTCAATTTTCTGTCCGCCCCGATGCTCGAGACCTGCAGAATCTCCCTCGAATTCAGGGGCAACTCCAGGTCATGGGCGGGGGCAGCGTTCATGGCCTTCCTCCGATCGCCCAACGTTACCCACCTCAGGCTCGCCTCGTGCCCTCTCACCTCTCACGACCTCATCGCCGCCCTCGCCCACGCGCCCTCTCTGACTCACCTGTGGCTGCAGAGCTGCGAACGCCTCGACGACACCTTCCTCCTCGCCCTCCACTCCCACGCCGATACCACGACGCCGCCGTTGGTACCCCTCCTGCATGACTTCCGCCTCCAAGACATGTCGGAACTCTTGACAGAACCTCCTGTCGTGGGGATGCTTGCGTCGCGATGGAGGGCCGGGTCGGCGACTGCACGCTGGTCGCGGGTCGTGCTGTCGCATGATCATCGGCACGCGACGAAGGATTTTTGGGATGCCATAGAAGAGCTGCAACGTCAAGGCCTCCCTGTGGAGATTCCTGAGATTCCCCATGCCCATTATCGGTTGCTTGACTCGTTTGAGGTCGAATCTATTATACAAAAGATGAAGGCAATGGAAACATTGATCAGCCAATGAGGACATAGAAAGCCAAAGTGAGACAACATCTTGCTTTGCTCAAGACGCGCCGTGTCCATCTCTGGCCTCCTCCCTCTAGCCTGTCTGCTTGGGCTGCCCCCACCTTGCACTACCTGACTACGTGCCCTCAGTACTTCACTCTCTCCGCACTTTCTGGCTACTTCGCCCCGACTCGATTATCCTATGTAGAGATGTTTCGCTTCGGGCTGAAAGAATGCACCCGTAAGCTCTGTAATTAATCTATGTTGCTAATACATGCTTGCCCAAACTGCGCGCCCGCCGGGCCGGAAACACAAGACAACATGTTACACGCAAAGCAGACAAGAGTGCGTAATTGTGGTCCCACTCTGTGTACACCTCGTCGCGTAGGGTGCGAGAGGCTTTAGACACCCGCATGCCAAGTGCTTACTTCATAGTACTTCAGCACAATACCCTCGTACTCGCAGGAAAGGCTAATTTACCGACTCGGTCACTCGGGTACTCCGTCCTTGCTGGCCAACCCCAACCCCACGCGTCGTACAAACTTGACCTTGACCTTGGTCCGCCGAGGAAATCTCCTAATGCTAGCTCGGCTCCTTCAGGTTTAATGGGGCTTCCCAGAAATCGCTCGGTTCAACCCATGTACCGGCGCATGCAAGATTCGTTAAATACGTACGGGGAGAGAAACCAACTTGCTGACGCCGATATCGAGCTCGAGATTCCGCACGTTGCCTTTTGCGAGGTGGGAAGTAGCTCGTGGGCGGATAAACCCTTCTAACGGCTCTCCGGTTTTCGTGTTAGTCGTGAAACCAACTTGAAAACAAGGCAAGAATCAAATTTAAAGTCTACATACCAACCAGCGCATGACTCGTCCGGTGCGTGGGCGCTGTTCGGAGTCCAGGGTTAAATATAAATACAGGGGCCTATACGCGCTGAATTTCGAGGTGAGCCAGATAGACGTCGTTGCGCGGTAGGCTTTCGATTACTTAACGCCTTTCCGACCTCCGCTTCGTCAAATTAGACGGCCAACGAAATGAATGGCAGAAACTGGTAGATTCCATCCCGCGTCAACACGACGGTAGCCGGCCTTTAGGGGGTCCTGAACCAGGCAGTCACTCATCGGGTTGCGGCTACGGTTATGAGTTTTATAGGCGCAAACTTCAACCTCGGCTCCACACACCTGGCTTATCCTGGGATGAACAACTTGCAAGACAGGTAAATATGATACAGAGTGGAACTTGAAGGGCCCCTGTAACGGGAGGCAGCGGAGGTTTGTTTTTTCGGAGGCGCTTAAAAAGGTGCCGGGACTGGAACACTAGTACTGGCATGTAAAGATGTGGGGTGGATTGGAGTTACGGGGAATTTAGCTGCTTCGTCCATGTGAGTTTGTCCGGTCGGAATCGCGATGGTGGTGGTTGGAAGCAAAGAGTGTTTGATCGAGTCATCGAGACGATCAAAAATGATGCGCCCGCCGCTGCCCGCCGATAGCTTTCACCTGAACCAAATCGCAGCTCATTTTGCGCTTCAAGTTTACCCAAGATTTTTCCAGCCCAAGCTCAGCCTGTCTCACCGAGCCGGATTGAAGTGTGGACGAGCCATAGTAACTTGGCAGCAACTTAGTCTCGCTTGACAGGCTCGTTACCTCGTTCTAGCAGCAACTACGGTAAAGGGCACGGGGCGCCGTCAAAGACTTTACTGTATGAACTTACTGACGGGAATTCAGAACACCGCGCCATGTCTATCCGAGCAGCGCTCGCCGAACAAACTGCGAAAACCAAAGGTCTCACCAACACAGATATCAGGCGGCTCATCGCCGATTCCGAGCTTAGGCTGGCCTCTCTGGAATCCAAGATTGCTGAATCGGAGTCGGCGGCCGCGGCTCCGATGGAGGGCGATTCCACGCTGAAATTCGTCGAAGGCGAGCCTGAGGCACCACTTGCTTCTTCTTTCCTCCTCGAGCAGCGCGACCACGAACGTATCACGGCCGCTGTACTCCGACACCTCGTTGCGCCCATCCGAAGTCTTCCAGTTGAACTGCTTGCCGAGATTTTCTCGCTCACAATTCGCGACAAGGAACTACTTTACTCGATTCATTCCAGGCATTTTCAAGATGCCTACCGGGTGTCGCATATCTGCTCGGAATGGCGGCAAATCGCACACTGTACCCCGCAACTATGGACTGGGTCCGTTACGGTTACGGTCGGGTATCCTGTCACCCAGGACGTGGAGGATCCGGACGTGGAGGATTCCGTCACCGAGGACGTGGAGGATGCCCTCGTCCAGGGTGCGCGCTGGACCGTATCGGGGACAGGCCCAGATTCGGACGGTCTCATGATCAGAGCTTGGCTCGCCCACTCCGGCCCATTGCCCGTGCCCATTGTCCTCATGGGCCTCCATGGTCTGCCCGAGTCCATCCTCGCGGGCCGGAAGGCACTCCATCTCCGTCCCGTACTGGAGGAGTTGTTGCGTGTTGCCCCGCGCTGGGGCATCTTGCACCTCTACGGCTTCTTGCCACCCATGTTCTACCTGCGCTTGGCGGACCGCACACTGGACAGCCTCGAGGAGGCAAGGTTGGGCGAGTTCAATGTCGATTACCCCGCTTTATTTTTGCTTGGAACCTCTCCGCGCCTTCGTAAGTTGACTGTGACCGGGAATCCACCACTCCATATGCCTTGGGCGCAGCTCACCGAATTGACACTGACATACTACCCCTCCACGAGTGTATGCCTCAATACACTCGTGCAGTGCACCAACCTCATCACTTTGACCCTCTCAGGTACCGATCGCCAAAACGATGTCGGAACCAACGTCACCCTTCCCTCCCTGCGCGTTCTCAACTTCGCTTTCCGCCGCAACAGCAATGCCCGCCTCCCCACCCTCAATTTCCTGTTCGCCCCGATCCTCGAAACCTGCAGCATCTCCTTCAGATTCAGGGCCCACTCGAGGTCATGGAAGCAGGCAGTGTTCACGACCTTCCTGCTCCGCTCGCCCAACATTACCTACCTCCGACTCGACTCTTGCCCTCTGACCTCTCACGAGCTCATCGCCGCCCTCGTCCACACACCCTGCCTAAGCCATCTGGAGCTGAACAAATGCCATCACATTGATGACGCCTTCCTCCTCGCTCTCTCCTACAAACACGACTCAGGCACACCGCCGCTGGTACCGCTCCTCCACGAGTTCCGACTTTTAGACACACCCAAATCCCTTACAGCAAGTCTTGTAGTGGGGATGCTCGCGTCGCGATGGAGAACCCACGACGAACTCGCGAGTTCGTCGCCAATAATTCCACTTCCTGTGGCACGGTGGTCACTCGTCCTGCTGGATCAACAGCTCGAGGACACTATGAAAGAGCTGCAACGTCAGGGCCTCCCTGTCTACGGATACAGCATCGGCCGTTAGGCTTGCATGTATAGTTGGTTGGATTCAATGTTGTATTCTGTTACTACTTGAGCTACAGAATGCTCAGAACTCGATTCAATGGGGTCACAGATTCCAAGATATTCTGGTTGCGCACGCCCCAGTGCAGATTTAGCATGCCCGGGGCGAGGTGAGCGTCGGGAGCATTTCAAGTCAAGGCTTCCTGAGTCCTTTTTGTTTTGTTCTTGTGGGCATCTTGCTTGACGACTTTACTTTTAAATTTGTACGACTCAAGTTCAACACTGGCATTTCCGCGGTTTGTAAAAACTTACTTTCATACAA